>DXKC01000661.1:0-12027 GCA_031170775.1 Cymbopogon citratus
GTAATGGAAACAAATACCTCTATTTCATTAACCAGATAGAATATTTTATTATATTCATTTATTCTCAACATTACTTCATTTTCTAAGTAAAACTGTGGACATTACTCGTGCGCATGGGCGCGCGCAAATCACTAGTTGCTTACCATAAGACGTCGCTGGGCTCAGTTTTGGCCTAAGGGCCCTGCTCGACCTCGGCGATGGCCACAAAACCGCCACCCTTGTCCTGTGCGCATGCGGTCTCCCGCTCAGGGCATCACCTGAGGGACCGATAAGCGGCCCCGAGCCCAACCGCACGCGTGCACCGGCGGCGGCGCCACCGCTCCCTGCGCACCCATCGTGGAGGTGTCATCCCCTATGGCAGCGGCAACTGCTGAGTGCAAGCACCATAGAACGAACGTGGGGAGGGAGAAGGAGAAGTGGCTAGGGTATGAGGGAGCCAGCTCTGGTGGGTTTTGCTCTCACAAAATTGAAGCTCGACCATCGGATCCATCTGGCCGGCTGAGATCGTCCAGACCTTAAGCAGGCCGGCCGGGGAGAAGGTGGCCCAAAGGACACTTTGCCGGCATGGGCCTAGGTTAGGGCCCGCTAGCTGGAGCTGTAAGGCACTGTGCTTAGGGCCAAAGTAATTTTTTTAGTCCAATTTTAATTACTTTCTTTTTTAAGTGCTTTTCTAAGTTATTAATAAATAATTAGTGCTTTTACGCACTGTGCTTAGGGCCAATTTTTTCTAAGTTTATAAATAATTAGTGCTTTTCTTCTCATAGTATTGTTCCTAGAATCAATTAAGTTATTTTCTCCCACAATATTAGAACCAACATGAACATCTCTATACTTATAATTATGTAACAATGTCAGAGATATTCCATTTGTGAGTGCAGCGGCTGGGAGGAAAGAACTGTGGCTGGGTAGGGTTTTCGAAATCCAAACACACATGTGGGCTACGCGAGCCGGTATGATAAGCGGGCTCCACTAAATTTTAGGCGCCAACTATGTGGGCTCCACTAAAATTTAGGCGCGAATGGGACTAAATATTGTGGGCACAGGCCCAATCCAATATACCGACCGACCGACGGACCCGGTTAATAAGATATAGCGTCCGATCGTCCGACAATAACCCAAAATAAAATTTGCGACCGACCGTGAGACGACAAAACAAGATATAGTGACCGACCGTTTGTCACTAAGCTATAGCGACCGACCGTCCGAAGCTGTATTGATATTTTTAGCGACCCTTCGTTGGACGCTAGCTTGGCCTGTGTTATAGTGTTATTAGAGGGGAATAATACAACATCCTGCTACTACTGTCACCATTAGACAGAAAAATAATCCGGCAAGAAAATGTCAAAAAAAACTATTTGTGATGAGCAATAGATTAGTGGCTGAACATGTAGTACTTAGTTTGATTTTTGCAAAAGGGTGTCAAGTATGGTGTGGCAACTAAAGAAGTAGCTAATTAGAGAACGAATTAAAGTTTATTTTGAAGTGT
Organism: Cymbopogon citratus; assembly: GCA_031170775.1. Taxonomy (NCBI): domain Eukaryota; kingdom Viridiplantae; phylum Streptophyta; class Magnoliopsida; order Poales; family Poaceae; genus Cymbopogon; species Cymbopogon citratus. The sequence goes on from DXKC01000661.1 coordinate 1,487, forward strand.
GAATAATGAGTACTTCTACTAACCAATAGCCATGCTTGGTTTAGACTTCATACTTCAGAGAATAATTTTCCAGGAATCCAGGGATCCAAACGGGTCCTAAATAATTTCAAATGAAAAAAAAAACCATAAATATAAAAGTTGTAGAACATTTCAAGATTTTGATCATTTATTCATTTGACAAAGTGGTAGTAACATTATTCTCACAACTTATATCCTTCTTATAGTTTACGTAAACTGTTAGAGGGATATATAAATTATGTGAACAATATTATACCATTATGTCGGATGAATAAATGATTAAATGACCAAAATAAAAATTGTAGGACTCAGAAATTTATAGAACTTTGTAGTTGTAAACATTTTCGTTTGACTTCATTTTGTCAAGAAAACTTATGCTTGAATCGAAGCATTTAACTTAGTATTTAAAGAAAGCGCCAATCGGCAACCACTGTCGCAGTGGTAATTCAGCTTGTTTTGAGCTCGCTGGTCTTGGGTTCGATACACAGCAGAGCGCATTATGGGTTCCTTTTTTTCTAACTATTTTTTACCAAACGCTAGTCCAACTGGGGTGATGAATGGGCCGCTTCCACTGGATGCTGGGCCACGTTGGAGTGGGATGCCTGGCTAGTAAATTTTAAGTACACATAGGCACATAGACAAGTAGCTGAAATGGAAAAACATGTTGCAATTTTTTACCATCCGCACCATATATACGGAGAGTATCCTTTAGTTTTGGTGTGTTTTCTTTAGAAATAGTTTAGATTTATGATGCCACTAGATAGCGTGTCCGTACGTTGCTACGGGACAACTAAACTTTATACTAAAAACATACAAATCGCACAATCTATAAAATTAAATCCCAACATTAAAGTAACATTTAATTCAAAAAAGTTAATGAAATTCACACCATCACGGAGTGCATGGCGACGTAGGATCACCAACTCTACTATACGGTCTTTCCATGTGTTGCAACGGGAACAAATAATGCCCTGGTAATTGGGCATGTTATTGTCACAAAAGCCGATAATATGAGCATGATCTTCAAAATGTCTCAATATTACAGACTGAGTTTTGTGCATGGCTAGAATTCTAAGTGATGGATTGAAATCATCAAGATATGCATTCATATAGGACTGGTATACCAAGGTCATCCTTCGTCATACTTTGCATAATAACATGTCTTCAACCATATGCAATCTAATTAGACTTTTTTTACTTTTTTCTGAATTTTTTTCCACTCTAGAATATAGAGCGGACTGGTTAAAAGAAAGGAAAATCCTATTTAGTATAATAATTGGATAATAGAACCTCTACCGATAATACGAGCATGATCTTCAAAATGTCTCAATATTACAGCTGAGTTTTGTGGATGGCTAGAATTCTAACTGATGGATTGAAATCATCAAGATATGCATTCATACAGGACAGGTATACCAAGGTCATCCTTCGTCATATTTTGCATAATAACATGTCTTCAACCATATGCAATAAACATGATGTATGCAATATTCCATTGTAACCAATAGTCACTATTATATTATTTTTCATAAAAGCACAAATAATTATAATATAATTTAGTCATGATAAGAAACCAAAACAATCTAGTTCATATGTAACAATTATATTCCTTACGACTATCTGGTTTGTACACTGCATTGTTGTAATCCTGTAGATTGAAACTGTCCTAAAAGTTTAGTCATAAGACAATAGGTAGATAACCCAAGTCATTTTTGCATCCTTTGGCCATCTCATGCAAAGTCAGCTATAACTCAAGGCCAGAGATCAGACAATGACATAGCTTACCTATGTTTGCTTCAACCCACGGCTCAGTATTATTTGCAAACTTTAGAGAAAACATTATTCAATAGGAAACCTGATGATTGCTCTAGACAATTCATAGTAATGCACTTGAAACAAATATTTGCACTAAGCAATTCCCCAAAGTGCAGTAACAATCAAATTTCAAAACATGAATAAATAATTAATCCATAAAACATCTGAAAACAAATGAAGAGGCGAAAGCATTTACAGTCTACAAATTTTAAGCTTCTATTTGAATGTACACCCACCACAGATCCAATTCTGTAATCCAATACGATCGATCGAACTTTTAGGTCGAACCAGGTAAGGGAAAGGAGCATGTCCACCCATTTTTAAGCAATAATAACTACAAAGGATCCATTCGGAATTTAAAAAGAAATCTGATTAGCAACATCAATTCGTTTCTACCGTGAGCATTGAGATCCAAAAGTGCAGGTAGACTCACCTTTTCTCCCATGAATAGTTTGTAGCTCTCATACATATCTTTTGAAATTTGTGGTTCCCCTCAATATGACTATACGAGTCAATATGTTTGCAAAGCTAATAGAGAGAATAGAATCTGAAATGAAACTATTTACATTCTATACAAAAAAAAATGTGTAATATGCTAGTCTGCTTACTTGCAAGTTATCAAATGAGCATTCAATTCCCGCAGGATCCATAATGACATATACATTGTCACCTATGAAAAAAAAAAAAACTCCACATCTGAAAGTAATAAGACATATAAGTAGCAGTCAGAGTATTTCCCTCACTCTTCCAATAGTAAGATTGGTGTAAAATGCAATGCATCCCATGTGTCTTCCAATAGTAAGATTGGTGTAAAATGCAATGCATCCCATGTGCACAACCCAATCCAGTTTAGCATACATATCTGCAAGTTGAAAGTTCAGAACTCGAAACAGAAAGCAGTACAAATTCAGATACCATTTCTCCAAGTAACATCTCACAACTTCATGTTTTTCCTGTGAGAAAATGTCTGCAAGTGCCTCTCAAATTTCAACAGCTCTGCAGCAAGTTGATCTGCAAGAGCTTAAACAACATATCTGCATTTTCTTCATTTAAATGACAATAGCACATGATTGATTACACATGAAGAAAAATTGAGAGCACATAGCAGTTACTCCAGTTCAGACACAAATGAAAGGAAAACATGGAATACACCTCAAATTCAATAAAAAAATCATCGACAAATCAAAACTTTCTTTTTTACCTTGAGGGCATTTCAGTGAACTCTTGGACACTTGGTGGGTAGCAGCGAACTGGTTACTGGTTCTGCAGGTAAAGAAAGCAAATTTGAAACATTCCATGTGAAATCTGAAGGCAATGGATAGTTGGATACTAATGTGAGTTCTGAAGGCAATGGATACTAATTAGGCACATGACAAATAGCCTGTAAATTTTCCTTGGCTTTCGAAGGCTTTTGGTGATGATATAATGAAATCCGCATTACACTGTAATTTGTAGCTTACATGGAAACTATAGAGGACAAAATCAGTGGCTGTTTGGTCAATTGCACACCAAATCTAACACCGACTAAGCCTCTCAATGTCAGAACTAACGAAAAATTCCAGAAAAATCTAGCCATTTCCGATCAAATCGAGCTCCATCATAGTAATAATGCCACCTATTCCGCCTGGAGATCCACAAATGCGAAACTACAAACATCTCTAAAAAATAACGCACGTATCAATTCCGAGGACAAGGACAGAGCAGGAGATGGATTAGCAGGGAGGGAAAACCTGTGTTTCAGTTCAGGCGGCCGCGCGTCCAGCAGCCTCGACTGCAGGCAGGTCATCAAGGCGTTGTCGCGTCTGGTGGCGTCAACGGCGCTGGTCGATGCGGGGCTGAGGACGCAGATCGGGGCGCGGAAGCGTGTAGGACCGTGCAGACCTCGATGGTAGGGTAGGTCGTGCATGCCGCGTCGCCGCGGCCAAGAAGAAGGATATGGCGGGGTTCCTGCCGTCGGACGCGTCGACCTCCCCGACCGCGGCGGTGGCCAATGACAAGGACCACAGCGGGGACGCGATCAACTTCTGCTGCTATTGGCCCGTGGGGGGCGGCCAGGCGCGACGACGCGAGCACGTCGAGATCGAGGAAGCTGTCTGCACTGGGCCAGCTTCCAGGGCGCTAGCTTGTGGCGGAGCCCATGAGGTGCTCGTCGCAGCGCGAGGAACTCGTGAATCGTGATCGACCATCGCCGTGAACTCTGCGTCTCTCCCTGCCAGTTTCTTGGACTCGTTGGATCAAAGGATGACGTGCATGTTTGTACGTGATTGGAGGCAGCTAATTTGTACGTATCGTAATTGGATGATTTGAGGCTGCTACATTTGAACGTGGGAAATCCGTGATTGGAGGGGATCGCAAGCACGGGGATACAAGCAGGAAAAAATCTTGTAGCCAGATTGGAGGCAGTATACGTTCGTATACGTGATTCTATTGGAGGAGAGAAGGGTGGCTTCCATATTTGTCGCACGGGTCAGGCGGGGTTAAGCGGGGGTGGGCAGGACCGCAGGAGACGGGAGGAGGAGGCAGACTGAAAAGGTCGCACCAAAAAGGACGCAGATAACGCGCGACGGGTCGCGCGTTCCGGGAGCGCGCGACCCCTGCCCACGCACACGACAGGCCCGCGCGAGAAACGGAAGACCCGAAAAAAGGCACCCCAAACTTTCCATTTTCGTTGACGAAATCATCGGCCACGGCCACTCCCGATTCTGTTGCCGCGCTCCTTGCGCCGGCTGCAGCCGCCTCATCCTCCTTCCCACCTCCCCCCTCCCAGTCCCCTCCACCCTACCCCTCCCCTGCACTGCACCCACGCTAGGGTCTGCCGGAGCGCCCATACAGCATCGACTCCGCCGATTTGCTCCTCCTCCACGCAATCTGCGTGCTCGACTCCGCCGATTTGCTCCTCCAACACATGAGTGCCGGTAGAATCTCTCTTTCTCTGTGTGTGTGTGTCTTCATCTCTCCAAAATACATACTAGGGTACTGGATTTCGTTGTCCATCTGATTGCTTTTTCCGTACACCTAATTCCGTACTAAGATGAAACAATTCAATCTCCTCTGTTGCTTTAAATGATTGATCCCAAAATTCCAGTGTCTCTAGAGGAAAACGTTGCATATCAGAAAAGGTTGCAGTGGCAAAATGGTTTGTTTGCAGATTATAGAAGAAGTTTTTTTTGAACGGATTATAGAAGAAGTTGCTATGCATTGTAGGATAAGTTGCTCTCGAATGCAATTTTAGCTAACTGTAACTTGCTATATATTCTAGCAAGTTCTTCTAGCAATTTTAGCTAACTGTAACTTGCTATATATTTCTCCATTTAAGAAGAAATATGTGCTATTTTGACTCCATTTGGGGGGAATTTAATCATATGTGTTCTTGTGATGGAACACATATAAGCTTGGCTACAATTAAGTTGCTAGATATCATGCAAAACATTTAACTAGAACTAGAATTAGGTAAATCCTAGTTATTCCAATGCAAGAGACTAGAACTGTAATGCTTGGACTGTGAAGCATGAAAGAAAGCAACCTGGAGAAAAATACCCCCACAGCTGCTGTTGTCTTTCAAAGCGTGAAGCCATTGTGCTAATGGGTGAGCTATGATGCCACTGTAATGCCATCAGTTGAGCTTATCAATTCATCCTTGCTTTCTACTGGTAGTCAATTGAGCTATTAGTACTGTAGTTCATAAAAACTATGGAATGCAATTTCAGTACTAACTGTAACTTGCTATATAGTCTAGTACAAAAATTATTTTGTTGCACAACAGTTGCTATTTTTGGTAGAGGCCTCTAAACATGCAGCATCCTGTTTTGCACTTTACACAGGAAGGCAAGTTGAACAAGTTGATATAGGGCAAGTTGAACAAGTTGATGCAACGCCTCTGGAACCAATAAAAATGGCAGATTCAGAAAGGCACATTATTCGTTATGCTGTTGCGTGCACTAGCTTTGAGAAAATTATAAGGCCATTCATGTTGGAAGATGAGGGGCACAATGTTGTCATCAAGCATATGAGTGAGATGCAGCGTGAGCTCCAAGAACTGAAGAAGAGGAAAAGCTTGGTTTGTGATTCAGAAGTTCACCTCCAAGGAGATGTAGTTACTACCAATGAAAAAGATAGTGTTACTGTGAAACGTAGAAGCAAAAAAGCAAAGCAGACAAGCATGAAACAAGATGCCCCAGCTGCAATGCATGAAAACAGTGGCGTCGTTGGCCAAAGATGGCTCTGCTGCAATTAATCAAAACAATGGTATGAAAGAAAAAATTATTGTTCTTACAAGAAACAAATTCTATATGTAATAATTCCACGTACACCAGTATTATACTAACCAAAAATTATGTTTTAGATGTCACAGGTGTCCCTAATGATCCATCAGTCATAAAGAAACAAGGGAGGCCGAGAAGTAAAGCATACAAGGGGGGTGCGGCTGCATGCAAAAAAGAAAAAACCTTGTGATTACTATAGAAGTACAGAACATACAACTGCTCATTGTCCTACAAAACCAGCAAGAAGCCTACCAACTAAAGGAGAAGCAAGATTAGGAAAGAAAAAAAATGTAGCAGTCAATCAATTAATATAGGACATATATTTTTGTAAACTTGATATTTGAATTTGATAATTGGTGTAATTTATTGGTGAGCAGAAAATATTTGGAAAAATTGCTCGGTGCAAGTTATTATATATAACTATTGCAAGTTATATGCTTTATGTATAACATATTATGAATGCATCATAAGTTTTTCCCTTCTCCCTTCTCCCTGTAACTATAAACTAGAGTGTGTTGCAGGCCACTGATTTCCTTGAAATACTAGCACAAATTTGTCGAAAAGTGACGAGTTAGTCAAAGGTTTTCTGATCTTCTAAAAAGGAACTTTGTCTTATTCACAGTGATAATCTGATCACCTGATCATGTTGATTGTTTTGGACTCTGTATAGAGATAAAGAAATACTATACATTGCTTTCTTGGTCCTTGTTTTTAGCATGTTATTTAACTCATGATGAGCCTAAACTTGGAACAGAGAGATCAATAATAGATCTCTCCAACTCAGATCTGGTTTCTGTAAGTGGAAAGAATGGGCTTTTGTATGGCTTTTGAACAGAGATCCTAAACTTGCTGAGAAACCTGTGCAATTCAGAATAAAAAAGTGATAATTGCTAAAATTGCTTTTCACAGGACTTGGGAAAAAAATTATTGGAATAGTTATAGAGCTTCAATTTCTTCAATTTTGAAACAGCCGGGCGACATCAATAGTATATAGAGCATCACAGAAACTTCTAAAAACCTTATGCATTCATAAATTTACAAATACTAAAATAATGTGAAATCGTATATCACAAAAAATCCCACCAGAACATAAAGTGTGGGGGAAAACACAGAAAATCAGGTCATGACCTAGTAGCACTTTTGAACTAAAAAATTTGCTCCATATCAAAACCAGCAAGCAGTGCTTTTCTGTCCAAAAGAGCCACATATTCTTGAATACATTCCAAAAAGTTGGGGGGGGTTTAATTGACTCGCCCTCTTAGCTCAAACATAAGTGGATTCTTATCTAAAAAAAGAAGGGTGTTGGTCAATCTCCCAAGAGTCTTCAGCCATCTTTGCTTTATTATCTGCATAGAAAAGTCATAAGAAAGCTACAGGCAATCAGATTCAGATAAATATCAGCAAAAGTGATTAACAACACATTTGACAGAGATTAGGAAAAGGATAGCGATACAAAATAAGACAAGGTGTAACATAGTGGAAATGATTAGAACAAGCATTGCATAAGTTGCCAACTAGAGGGGCAAGTTATTACAATTCTTCGATACATTTAGCTTTCAGTCTTATTTAGCTTTGAACTATCATTTTGAATTCTAGACTGAAAACTAAGAAGAATTCTTCAATACATTAACTGAAAACTAAGAAGAACTCTTCAATGCTATGAACTAATACTGAAAACTAAGAAGAATTCTAGACTGATAATCTCCAAAAACTGAAAGTAATGACTAAAACTAGAGTCAATTGAACAAGAGGATGAAATTCAAAGTCGGAATCTCGTTCAATTAAATTAAACTAGGCGCGCCTGCAGAAACTCAACCAATGACTGCAATTGAATAATGAAATTGAACAAAGAAAACAGAAACTGAAATACTTAATAAGAAAGTTTCCTAACTTAAATAAGAACCTGAACCTTCACTGAACCTGAACCTAAACCCAAAAACTCAAAGTTGCAATGGCTAAAACTTATATACATTGAACATGACAACTAATATGGAGGAACTAACTTACGTTTGCAGTGGCTTCCATTCAATGACAAGTTATACACTATAGGGGAGCCAAGTATATGCAGGATTTGAAAAGCCATTAGAAAAAATGAAATGGAGACTGAAAACTGAAAATAATGATAAAAAAAACCTTAAACTGAAACTTGATTATTGGCTCCAACAATACTAAAACAATTACATGTCAAAGTATTTGAGCTTAAGCATGTCACTGACACGAACTGAAACTGAGGATTTCATAACTGAACTAGAGAAAACGCCAACTGATGATCTATATGCATGACCTGAAAGCAGGTGCATGTACTGTGGAAGGAGGAAATATACTGAAACTGAAAAAAAATAGAGAACGAACAACACCCCACCCCCAAAAAAACATCAGCAACACAATTTGTCCAAACTAATAGTGACTGTCGAAACTGAATCTAAAACTTAAAGGAATAATGAACTCTAAAACTAATACTGACTGTCAAAACTGAAATAGAAACTCATGCATTCTAGGTGTGACAAGAAAATAGATAGTGAATACCTACTCGTAAGTAACCACAAGCTACAAGGAATCCTATGTGAACATTCTATGGTCTAAGTCCTGCACAAAAAACAATTATGTGAATTAGAAAAAGAAATAGTAGCTAACTTGGCTGCATAACTAGGGATTTATTATGTGAATTAGAAAAAGAAGCAGTGAATACCTGCTCGTAGAAGTAATTTACTAAATCCTTGTCAACAGAATTAGTGGGGCTAAAGAATAATGAATTTGCAAGCTTGACTCTTATGTTCTCTATATCAGAGAAGTCAAACACATGTCTAAGATCAACGGTGAAATCCCACCTCTCTAAGAAAACAACAGAGAATATACCACAATCATTACTGCAAAAGGAAGAGAAAAAATGTTAAAAAAAAAAATGAAAATGTGTAAAATAAAAAAGATTTGCTAAAAACTTATTGGTTTGTTTGTTTGGGGACTGTTGGATACAAAGGTTGAAATTCCTCCAAATCTAGCTTAACTTCAGCATTAATAAAGGTTGAACATATTTATGTGTCGTGTGTGCTGCACACAACAATCGATATCGACACCTTAAACCGAGTGGTCCTTGTATATGATGAACAATGGATGTTCTTGATGGAGGATGCATCCACTTAGAGTGTGATGCTCAATAGGCACCTGATGTTGTCCTATAAAAATTATCAATTCCTTCCCCATCCCTGAATCAAGATGCATGGATATGCCTGTCATAGTAGTGTGAGTGTGTGACTACTTATTTGATCAGTATTATAGAAATGTACTGTATATTCTAGCCTTGGCATGCGACAATTAAGGACAGGAAAATTTCAAGTCATAAATTGAGTTGTCCTCGCTGTGAGAGAGATAGGAGAAATAACTTGCTACAGATATGAGAAATAACTTGCTGCGGATAGGATAAATAACTTGCACCAACAATTGGGACGAAAAAAAGTAAAAAGGACCACTGATAAGGTTTGGGTTGTACTCACATCGGTCCTGCTAGCTGCTAAGCAGTGGTGGAGGCGGAGGATGGCGGCGCTCGTTCGGTGGAGGCGGAGCCGGCGCCGCTCGTTCGATGACTTCAAGGAAAACCAATTCGCATATAAAAAAAATGATAAGAAAAAGTCAGTTTTCAGATAAGTACTTGGTTTCATTCAATAGAATCGAGTTCAGAACATCTGCTATCAAACTGGTATTTATGTCAGGAGCCATCATGGTTCAGGTTCCACAAATGATAAGGTAAAAACTAAAAGGACAAGTAGAATTACTTAGCAAACTGAAATAGCTAGCCCCATAAAAGTGAGGGCATATCAGTGTTTACTCCAAATATGAACCAAAAGTACAACAAGTAGTAGCTGCTGCAAAAACTGATAAGAACAGAAAACGGGAGTAGCGGCGGGTGTTCAGTTCAGAATTTCAGAGTGCCAAATTTGACTAGTGGTATCTGCAACTCTAAGGTCTAAGCTTGTTGACCTAAAAGTTACTTTGCAATGAAATTCTGAATAAACAAACATCTCTAGCTCAGCACTACTTCTAAAATGAAATTCTGATTACACATCCGAAAAAACTATGGCTTAAAATAACTTGTTATAGATAGGATAATATAACTTGCTACAGATCCGATAATAACTTGCACCAAAAATTAGGATGGGAAAAAGTAAAAAAGACCAATGATAAGGTTTGGGTTGCACTCACATCGGTCCTTGAAGAAAAAAAGCTAGCAGATAGGCAGTGGTGGAGGCGGAGGCCGGCGGCCGCAGCGGTGGAGGTGGAGGCCGGTGCAGCTCGTTCGGTGGAGCGTGGGTGGCGGCACGCGGGTGGAGGCGGAGCCGACGGCACTCGATCAGTGGAGGCGGGTGGCCGGCCTGGTGGAGCGCGGAAGCCGGCGGCCGCGCTCGTTCGGTGGAGGCAGCTACTGCTCCATGGTTCCGATCGCAGGATGCC
>DXKC01000662.1:0-13736 GCA_031170775.1 Cymbopogon citratus
ACATTTGATTTGTTTTACCAGTTGATTAATAATTGAATAAATGCGCGTGCACATTCCACTTTGATCAACCATCATTCATGGAAGTTATCATGCAAGCAAGAAACAGTGATGAACATCATGCCATTGCCATTATTGATAAATCTATAAATTTTAATTAGGATGATTAATTTGCTATTGGTAAATCTATCTAAATTTAAATCAAAGAAAGCTAATGCATCAGTCATTCTCATTCAGTCGTTTCCCTGAAAGCTACAGGTGCAGGGAGCAGCATTCCATTACATCATGCCATTGCCATAATGCCATCCCACATGCATGTGGCGCCAAGTGTAAGATCACCACTAAGGTAAAGCAGGCAGCCAGAACCACCAGGGACTATGAATTCTGAATCGAATTTGGATCTGGGGTAGGGTCACTGGACCAGGCATAGTATCAGACTCAGAGTACTCTGATGCTGCTGAATTTCCGGCCTTTTGGATGTCTCAAAAAGTCTAGAAATTTAACTCTTTCTCCATCACATTAAATATTGTGTCGTATGCATGGAACATTAAATGTTGATAAAATAAATAATTAATTGCACAGATTAGTTGTAAATCATAAAACAAATCTTTTAAGCCTAGTTAGACAATGATTGGACAATATTTGTTAAATACAAACGAAAGTGCTGCCGTGCTTCTGAGGCTAGATACTATGCCTGGTCCGGTGGTGGTATAGAAATTTGCATCTAAACAAGGCCTCGGCAGGACTATACGTGACCTGCACTACACTGCAGTCTACAGTATTGCGTTCATGACCCCTCTAGTACCAACCGTCACTGTGGACTGTGCTATGCACTGAAGTTGCACATCAGTACGTATGAAAAGGACACAGGACAATAGACATAGTAGTAAGAAACAAAAACAATGGCATTTTGAAGGGCACTAAGGGGAAGATAATAAAGATCATAATATTCTCATCTGATCTGATTTTCCTAGAGCATACTGTAATAACTTTGAGGGATCGGAGAAGATTGTGCATGCATGCATGCACGGTATCAAGTGGAAAAGGAGATTTTGGGATGGACAAAGATACAGCCTAGCCATATGCTTGTCTGCCTAAAAAGGCCAGTGGAAGCAAGGGTTGGACTCTCCTAACCCTATCCCCCTCCTTTTGCTAACTTTAAGAATTGCCAATTTGCCAGGCCAGGCCATCACTTGCCCAAAGCTTGTGCCACTGCAGGGAACAAAAGCTTCATCCTAGCACAACCATGGAGTGCATGATAACATAAACTAGATTATTTTATATTTAACCATGAGAAGATTAAGCTAGTGATCAAGAAAAAAGTGACCAGCAGCAGGAATAGTTGCATGCCATGTTGCTGGTGGTAAGTGTGTCTGAGTGAGTGAGTGAGCTTTTACATCAGCCCTGCTATCTATCTACTGGAATCATCTCAAAGCACACCAAAGTGACCACAAATCTTTTAGGCTCCAAAAAACAAGGTTGTGATTTTGCTTAAGTGGTGGCAACTGTCAAATGATGGTTAGTTGTTTCTGAATCCAGAACTTGTTTAATTGGTAATAAATGAAAAAACAATTGTGATTAACCAAGAGAAGAATTCGGAACAAACAAACAAGTTAATAGACAGTAATTAATTAATTTATATTACGAGTATTAGTGAACGAGAGAGCTGACAGCCTCCACTGACCTGAACGACGAGAGGTGGCACGGCGACGAAGCTCTGGGCCTCCACCCTATAGTGCAGCTTCCTCCACGACTTGTGCGGTAACAAGGCGCCGCGGCCGCGGAGGAAGTCGGCGGCGGTGAGCCCCGGGAGGCGTCCCTCAACGAAGAGCGCGCCCTCGGCATTGCAGTCCACGACGAGCTTCCCTTCCTCGTCGTCGCTGGGCCGGAGCCGGCCGGCGAGCGGGTAGTAGTCGACGAGCACCCTGCCGAGCGCCGCCCGCATAGCGTCGGCGTCCGGCGCGGCGGCGTGGGGAGCGAACACGTACAGGTACTTGATGGAGAAGCGGAGGAACCGCTGGTCGTCGAGGTTGGAGAGGTGCAGCGTGTGGCGCGGCGTCGGCTGGCTCGGACGCACCGCCACGGGGTCCCCGACGTACTCGCACTCGCCGGGGATCTCAAGCTCCGCCGCCGGCGCCGGCGCCGGCGCCGGAGCAGGCTCGTTCTCCATGATGGCTGTGGCTGCTGCTGCACTGCCGCCGCGTTAATCGCATGGGCCGGCCTGACACTGCCAGCGGCGGCTGTGTTTATTGGTGGCGTTGCTGGCTTGCCCCCATAATTTTATAGCGCTCGTTAAATATGGCAAAGGCCAAGGCTCCTTTCTCTCTCGCTCGCTCGTTAAATTGGTGGCGTTGGTGGCGTTGCTGCAAGAAAAAGAGTACGAGGCTGGAGCCGGAAGAGATTTGACGCAAGGCATCTGGAAAAGCTGGGCTAGCACAAGCGTTTGCCACAGCCTTTGACCATGTGCCACGGCCCAGGGGCGGGGATCTACAGAATGCATTTCAGCCCATCGGTACATCGGTAACTCAATGGTTTCACCACCACCAGGTACCAGTTTTCAACACCGTTTTGTTTCGGGTATAGTAAGATGTAAAAAATGTGCGTTAAATGCTTCATCTGTGCCTTAAAAACAGGTAAGATGGAGAGGGGCAACGCTACGGTGATACTTCATCCATGCACAACAAAAGCAAAAGACAATATGGTTTCCATAGTCAAGAATAAAATGAAATATACAAGATTCAAGAAAAAGGAAAAAAAATGGCAGGGAGTTTCCGTTTCAACACTAATTTGGTAATTTGAAACTGCATCACAACACCCATTTTGACAGTATTGACGACACGGCTGCGGCATCCAGGAGCTGCTGGATCCAAGCACGGCACCGGCTCTGAGCACGATGGCCTGATGTGACCTCACACAGTCATACTCGCCCACGAAGGCTAGGTGCTCGAAGTTGTTGTCTCCTTTTGCTATTCCTACCTCTTGTTTGATGAATTGTGTCTGTTCGATGAAATGTGGCAGCGCTCTGCTGGCACTACAAACATTTATGCTGTGCGCACAAGTTGTTTGATGGATTGAATTACTGAGTTAGAGCTGGAGTACAATGCCACTTTGTATTTTAGTTTAATTTGCTTACACCTGGAGTCTGGGTAATGTCGCTTCACAATCTATACCGACTGTCTACATCTCATAGGCTGGCTTTCATTAAGCAAAGGTACTTAGACCTGCTTTACTACACGCTTGAATCTAATGGATACATTTTTTTTTCTTCAATACATTTTGGTCAGGACAAGGAAAATAGATTCAACATTAGCGCCGCTGTATCTGATAATTTTGTTCCATCTTTGTTCAATTACTTGAAGACAGTAGCTGTGCTTTGTGCTGTTGACTGCAGTCACACCATGCAACCTGCAAGGTTATTAAGTTATAATCGATTTCCTTCTGAGATATATATTCCTTCGATTGAATCGGACATGGCTTTGTCAAAATAAGCAACATAACTATTGCACTTCTAATCAAAGTTACATTGTTTAGTCTTGTGGTTTCAGTGCATACAATTCCTGACTATTTCATGATTATGTCAATTTTCCTTGTCAATATAGGGATGATGGCTTCATCATTTGCAAAAAAATGTTGCTGATATCATAAGCAGTGTTGGGAAAAACATATGGTCATTCTTTCAGATTTATATTCTGGTAAGAGAAAGATTTTGCATAGAAAAGAAAGCAGCTTGATTCCGATTACTCATCCTTGACTCCTTGTCAATGCTTTGCTTCAACTGGTGACGGTTCAATTGTTGTTGGATCATTAGATGGGAAGATATACTTGTACTCTAAGAGCTCTATGAGGATGGCTAAAACAGCCTTTACTGGGTTGGGTTCACCCATTACCCATGTCGATGTGACATATGATGGGAAGTGGATTCTTGGGACAACAGACACATACCTCATTCTTATATGCACCATCTTCATTGACAAAGACGGAAAGGAGAATAATGGATTTAGTGGGAGAATGGGCAACCGAATTGCTGCGCCAAGACTGCTGAAGCTCAACCCACTGGACTCTCATCTAGCAGGGGCACACAACAGGTTCAGGGAGGGCAGATTCTCTTGGGTGAGTATATATTGTCACCTTTTATTATGGAATTTTGTTCAGATTTACTATGCACTTCTTTATTAACATTTTGGCATTCTGCATGATCAAAACTGAGAGCATTGGTTAAACTGCTATATTTAGTGATCTCCAATTATCAATTTATATATGGTCAATTGTTTCATCATGTAGAAGTGGTTCAATTGTATTTTGGTGGGGTGGCAGATCATGTTATGTGGCTTTTGCTTATAATGTTTGGGCATTTCCCCTTCATGTTATGCAAATTTCATTAGACCTATAATTTCTTGCTTTGCAGAGATTAACAATGGCAGAATCGTCAAGAAGAGCTGCAAGAGTTTTTTTTATCAATTTTTACACAGAACACAATTACCAGAGCTCTAGGATTATCTACAAATTTAACAAAGTTCTCTATTTTTTTTCTGTCCTCCAGAGACTTTGAGGTTTGTAGAAAGCATGTAGGACTAGAGCTCTCAATAATATTTCACCATCTATGCATTCTCTAATTATTTTGGAAAAATGAACTCATAACACAAAAGAATTTATTAAATGTTTACTATGACATATAAGACATTATAACACAAAAGAATTTTGCATGTTTATGGGGGTTTGTGATGGTTGACAATGTGCTCACGCACCTGACAAGTTAAAGGATTTTCATATGTAATTATGCTATATGTGCAAGCTGATAATGTTTCCTACATAAACCCCCCATCCTTTTTTGTGGGTGGCAGATTACTTTAGTTGAAGCCAGGGCATCATTGCAACTCTTCTAATTAGATCCATATTAGTGCAACCATTCATTCATACAAAAATATATTCTGGTCTTATTAGTTTATACAGAATAAACTCATTTGTCGATATATGTGATACTAACCCATTATTGCTATCTTTCTCTATGTTGATATATGTAGGTATGTCGACAAGCAGTGATATTGAGAACTTCAAAGTTCTTAAGTGACCTTGGAAACTCATATCTGTAGTGCTACAAAGGGAGATGAAAATTGATGCCTCAGCGTACATTGTAGCATCAAGCTTAAGAATTTGCTTATTCAGTTTTATATATCTGTTGTCCTATCGTAGTTGCTACTGAAACTTTTTTTAAACATAAGTAGGGCACATTAGATAGTGGAATTCCATTGACCTCTGATTTCTAAAGCAGATAGTAGAGCTTCAGATGTACTCTTATGTGTATAATAATACTTAACCGGTATAGAAATGATGTGTTTTTGTCAACTTTAAATTTCTGTTCTGAAGAAAGATGGTGGCTATTCTTTCTATGGATTTTATTGTACAAAAGACGGTGGTTATATCTTCCAATGTATCTTTTGAAAATTTGTGTGCAGACAAGAGCTTGCACCAGCCAGTTTATATACCTATTTTCATGGTTATTAAAATGCAAATAAGCTATTCAAATACGTTACAAAAGTTAATATTTTACAGCCAAGGATAGTTAAAGTGTGCATACATGTACATAGCTTCGTTGTTTGGATAAAAACAACAAAATAGATTAACCCAACGACAGAGACATGGCTACAACACCTGCGCATGGGCGCGGCAAAGCCGCGCCTAGGTTTCTAGTAAGAAGCATACAGCACCACAATGCCCTCATCTTCACAAAGATGACAAACTTAAACCCACAACTAATACAACACGAGCACCACCACAAAAGCTTAGTTACGCTTGGGATCATGCAACCCTCTAATAAATTAGTGGCTAGAATTTCAGATCAAGCCAATACAAGTTTAGTACAATGTTGCAGGGGAAAAAAAAACATTACCAGACGAGCTAACTTAAGGCAAAAGTTATACAGAGGTAAAATTGGATTCATACCATCAAAAGGACACACTGTTAGATATATAGCATCAAAAGATTCTTCTTTAAAGTTCAAAAAAAAAGATTCTTTGAATTGAACTGACATCGCTCCACTTCATAGTGCTTATGAACACTTGAAAACTCTCAAAAGGAGAGATTAAATGAAGGGGGCAGAGAATATTTATTACCTGTCTGACTTTCAGTAAAACATGTTTGAAACTGCAGTATCATCTAGACAGTAGGGAACTCTCATATATTAAACTGTAACAATGCAGCTGTTTTTTATTTACTTTCCAGTCTCATAGCGTATTTCCAATGCATTCCTAAGTTTGTGTATGTCCACATCAGCCTTCAGACCATCCCGGACCGGTCAGCAAGTAACAATGCTGTAAGTTCTTCTCTCCATTTCTCCAGCTCCTAAAACACCATACAGATTGAGGAAATGAGGAAAGATGATCTACCAGTGAAGTCTCTGACATTTCAGTATAGGAGGTACAGGTGAAAAAGAAATCATGATAGCAGGAACTTTGCTGCAGGTGAAAAAATCAATTTCTCCATGTGAGTTAAAACTTAACGATTCAATTTGGTGGAGACCTTTAGGAGCACCAATTCACACCCCTACCTAAATACATTTAGGGGAATTAAACAAACTACCTCCAGAGAAACGATCATGATCTGCAAGGTGCAGTTCCACTGGTACTCACTCTTCAATGAAGGCATGTACTAAATGTGACTGATACTTCGTCTTCTCGTGCATCAGCTGGATCAAGCTTCTGTACATCACCTGCAAATGACCCCACATATCTAGATAGAATCACAAAGTCGAACCTCTTCACCAGATCTTAGCAGGAGTGCAGCCGCAGGAAGGGGCTCGCCCGAGTCAACACCATGCCAGTGAACTGTCCCACTGGAACTTAAATTTAGTTGAAAATACATTTTAAACTATATCACTCCCACAAGTCAGCAACGACAACCACAACAGCTAAAGAGGCACAAGTTCGAAGATCAAAAGGCCACCCCACTGGCCCCCTCAACTTCCATGCCGCTGTAACTAACCTTGGATCTCAGATCATTTGTTCACAAAAAAAAAAGATCTCAGATCATTGATGTCCACAGGTAAAGGAGCGGAGTATATATAGATAGCCACATGGCTATATATAGGCATATATGCCTATTAGATAGGATCTTCATACATTTAACACCCCCACTTCAAACTCAAGGTGGAGATGAAGGATCTGAAGCATTGAGTTTGAGCAAATGAAGCCGATGTTGCTCTCTAGTTTGTGCTTTAGTGAAGAAGTCAGCTAACTGCAACTCGGATAGCACATACTGAAGAGCAATGGTATGTTGATTACAATGAAACCGAGTAAAGAAAGCATCAACGCCAATATGCTTGGTGAGTTCATGCTTCACAAGATCATTGGCAATCTGTATGGCTCCTGTATTATCACATAGAAGAGATGTGGCAGCATCACAAGAAATCCCAAAATCACCCAGTAACCATCGAAGCCATATGATTTCTGCGGTAGTGGTGGCAAGTGCTCGAAGTTCTGCCTTTGCACTAGAGCGAGATACAGCAGCTTGTTTCTTGGACTTCCATGCAATAGGAGAGGACCCAAGAAGAATACAGTACCTGTGATAGAGCAACGATCTGTTGGGTCACTTGCCCAAGTGGAGTCCGAGTAAGCATGAAGCTGAAGTGGACTGTCACGTGCATAGACTAAGCTGCGAGATGATGTCCCCCTCAAGTACCGCAAGACACGAAGTAAATGACCAAAATGAATGGATGTTGGAGCACTCACAAACTGACTCAAAATATGGACGGCATAGGCAATATCAGGTCGAGTAACAGTGAGATAAACAAGGCTGCCCACAATATGCCGATATCTAGATGGATCCTTAAGAGGAGTACCATCAGTGGGGCAAAGCTGCAAATGAAGGTCCATAGGTGTCGCAGTTGTCCGATGGTCAGTGATGCCTGATCGAGCAATGAGGTCTTGAGTGTACTTGGACTGAGAAAGATAGCAGCCCTCTGCAGACTGTTTAACCTCAATGCCTAAGAAATAACTCAGAGGACCTAAATCAGACATTTGAAATTGTGCACCAAGTTGCTGCTTGACATAAGAAATGTGGTATGCATCGTCACCCGTAATCAATATATCATCAACATATAGAAGAAGCAAAGTACGAGAGGTGGATAAATAGAGCAGGGTCATGATCACTAGGTGAAAAACTAGCGGCCCGAATGACGGACACAAAGCGCTCAAACCAAGCACGAGGAGCTTGTTTAAGACCATATAAAGCTCGATGAAGACGACAAACATAACCTGGAGGGGCATTAACAACTGGGGGTGGGTGCATATAAACTTCTTCATTTAAATCACCATGAAGAAAGGCATTTTTAACATCCATCTGAGAGATTGTCCAAAAAGAGGCAGCAGCCACTGTAATTAAAGTTCGAACAGTAGTCATATGAGCAACAGGTGCAAATGTCTCATCATAATCTCGGCTCTGAGTTTGTTGAAAACCTCTGGCAACTAGACGGGCCTTATATCTCTCAATGGAACCATCCGACTTGGTTTTAATTTTGAAAACCCACTTGGACGTAATAGGCACAGCATGCGACGGTAATGGAACAATATCCCAAGTGCCTGTACGATCAAGTGCAGCAAGTTCCTCACACATAGCAAGTTGCCATTCTGGAATGCTAGAGGCCTCTTGATAAGTGGTTGGCTCTTCCACAACAGCAGTGACACGAGGAAAACCATATTTATCAGCAGGCCCAATAGTCGATCTCGTAGATTATATCTTGGACCATTCTGTGACTCATCAGAAATAGCACATGACTCATCAGTATTAACAGAAGTATCAACATCGAGAGTATCAGGACTGGCCGAAGAAGTGGTTGTGGGGACTTGGGGACGACGAGTGTAGTGTTTGAAGACAGGTGGTTTATTAAAGAAGGGGAGTTGCTGGACAGGTGGTTGACAAGATGGAGGTTCAGAAAGATCGAATGGGGGAGGTACGGCAGTGTTAGGTGAAGGGTCAACGGGGAGTAGGTGGAGTTTCAGAGGTGTCAGGAGGAGACACAACAGTGTTGGGTGGGCTGGAAGACAAGTGTGGTGTAGGAGTGTCAACATCACTAACTATAGGTGGAAGACACATAAAGGATGTTGACTCTGTACAACTACGAGATGGCTGAGTTGAAGAGTTATAAAAGAAAGGACGATCCTCAACAAAAGTGACATCACAAGATATACGAATACGACGAGAAGATGTGTCATAACAACGATAGCCCTTATGCTCAGGACTGTACCCTAGAAAAACACACTCAACTGACTGAGCAATCAGCTTAGTCCGCTCGCGAGGTGCGAGTAGGACATAGCAAGTGCAGCCAAAAACACGAAGATGGTCATAGTTAGGAGTACCAAAAAGAACCTCACCAGGACATTGACCACATAGTTTTGATGATGGTTGTCGGTTGATGAGATAAACAGAAGTGGAAACAGCTTCTTCCCAAAAATGAGAAGGAATAAAAGATGCAATAAGAAGTGTGCGAGCAGTCTCTATGATATGTCGGTGTTTCCGTTCATCAACCCCGTTTTGAGCATGTGCACCAGGACAAGAAAGCTGAGCAAGAGTGCCTTCAGAGGTCAAAAATTGGCGAAAGGTGTGAGATAAATACTCTCCACTAGAATCAGAACGAAAAACACGAATTGGGCTCGAAAATTGTGTGTGCACCATGCGGGTAAAATTTTGATAAATAGAGAACAACTCAGAGCGATGTTTCATAAAGTAAACCCAAGTATATCGAGAATGATCATCAACAAAAATGACATAGTATTTATGGCCACCTTTGGTAGCAAAAGGTGCAGGTCCCCATATATCAGAGTGAATAATATCAAAAGGTCTAGCTGAATGAGAATTACTAGTAGAATATGGGAGTTGGATCTGTTTTCCAAGCTTACAACCCTTACACTGAAAACTAGACTCAATGGATGTAGGACCTAAACAACCCTTGTTTATTAAGGTGGACAACCGAGACCCACATAAATGACCAAGGCGATGATGCCACTTGGCGAAGGATGAAGGCGAAGAAATTGTGTTGGATGATGATGCAGCAGCAGTGGATAACACAAGGGCAGTAGAGTGAGGAAGACGCAAGGTGTCAAGAACATAGAGGCTATGAGAACCTCTAAGGCGATGGCCAGTCCCAAGTACAGTCCCGGTGTGACGATCCTGAATAAAACAAGATGGGTCATCGAATCCAACAAAACAATTATGATCTGTTAATTGACCAACCGAAAGAAGATTCATGGACAACTTAGGTACAAAGGAGACATTAGGTACAGAAAAATTTGAGGTGCAAAGAGAACTCTGATGAGTAATGTGACAGGATGTACCATCTGCTGTCTGAATAGAAGCACCATCAGCTATTTCCTTGCAGGCAACGAGCTGGGACTGATCCGACACATGAAAAGAGGCTCCTGAATCAAGCACCCAAGAGGAAGAAGCATTAACCGGTGATGCAGCAGCAACAGACAGATTCTATAGGGGTGGAACCTGTAGGCACAGAGCCTGTAGTGGTGGAACCATTTCCACGACCACGAGCTGCATGGCGGGAGTGATAAGCAGCTAACTTCTCAGGATACCGAACAAAGCAATTTTCCGAACGATGAGTAGTCTTGTGACAATGAACACAAGGTGGAAAAGAGTTGCCCTTCACTGTGTTGGTCTTGTGAGAGGCTGCTAGAACACTATGTGGTACTGATACAGAAGAAGACTGAGAAGTAAGCCGCGTCTCTTCAGCAATCAAGGCAGACAACACATCTGAAATGGACGGAGTGCTGGGAGCATTCAACAACTGCTTGCGAATAGACTCAAAATCAGGCCGCAAACCATGACAAAACTGATATATAAGGAACTTTTCAATGAATTTGTTCTTCTTATCACAGCAGCCAGAACACTCTGCCTCGCACTTAGGAACCATGGAAAGAAAAGGTCCCATCAGGCAATCAAAGACGGTATAGTACTCCTCTATAGACATCTCATTCTGCTGAAGATCATGAAGTCCTTGCATGAGAGTGAGCAAAAGTGCACCACTGTTCTGAATATATCTTCCCTTCAAATAGTCCCACATCTCCATAGCAGATTGATGGTGCTCAAGACTCATCATTAAGGAGGGCTTCATGCTGGTGACAATGGCACTCATGATGCGGCCATCATCCTTGGTCCAAACAGCAGCAGAACCAGAACCATCCTTCGACTTGTCAGTTGGAGGGTCATCTGTCAAATGAGAAAGGAGCGGAGTATATATAGATAGCCACATGGCTATATATAGGCATAAATGCCTATTAGATAGGATCTTCATACATTTAACAGCCGCCACTTGCAATCTCCTGGCAAATTGTCGGATCCATAAAATCTTATAAAAATAAATGAACATAATTCTCAAAATAGTTTCAAAATGTTCTCCACATAAGGTCGCCGAAAAGAATAAAAAAAATCGAGAACAAAAAAAAATATATATTAGGATAATACAAGCAGAGGAGCCAGGTGCCTATGGAGATTCGGCATATGGGCCATGAAGCACACAGGAATAAAGAGGGAGCGGAGTTCAGATCCACGTTCCGAAGTACTCCCTCCATTCCAAATTATAAGACGTCTTATAATTTGGAATAGAGTGAGTATACCTCTTCTCATCATCCAATAACACAAGGGCGTCATTTATTTTCATTCAGATTTCAGAGTCAGAGAAACAGACTTTAACATACACATAGACAGCTTATGATAAACCGGAATACAGAATAGATACCATTACCCCGTCCTCTAAACAGATCACCTGTCTATCTCTAGCTAACCGTATCTGGGATGAGCACTATGGACCCTGAGGTCTTCCTGCCCTCCAGATCTGCATGGGCTTGGGCAGCTTCTGACAGCGGATATGTGTGGTTCACGCGAACGCGCAACACATCGTTAGCAACATTGGCAAACACCTCGCCGGCTGACTCCAGCAGCTCATCACGGGTAGCAGTGTAATGCATGAGGCTAGGCCGAGTAAGGAACAGTGACTTGGAAGCCAGGTCGCTCATTGGAATTGGGTCAGGTATACCTGACGACTGCCCAAAGGACACCAGGAAGCCACGGGATGCCAAGCACTCTAGGGAAGCCTGCACGCATCATAGATACAGATAGTTTGGTATTGGTACTTGTATGATGGCAACCAGTGTCAATTAGTTGCAAGACAGGTTATGCCCAGAGTTTGATGGATGCTAAACGTTTAACTCGTGGTTAATAAGAATAAGATGAAAACTCTAGCAACGAGCAGTGGCCGACAAGCAACAACAGGGCAGTTATTATACTACAGCTGTACATATAGTACCTTGTATGTATCCTTCCCAACAGAATCATAGACGACGTTGACACCTTTTCCTGATGTAATCTCCTTGACTCTTGCTACGACATCTTCGCTAGTGTAGATTATGGTATGGTGGCATCCATCCTGAGCTGCCTGAGCAGCTTTCTCTTGATTGGAAACAGTCCCGATGACAGTGGCACCGAGCGCGTTTGCCCATTGACAAAGGAGTGAGCCAACTCCACCAGCAGCGGCATGGACCAGGACAGTATGGCCACTCTCAACCTGTGTGCACAACGGTAATAATGAGAAGGGAAAAACTGTGGTGTGCGACAAAATTAGATTTTGTTACGGTAATAGTGCAAGCTCTGCATCAGGGCATGGCAATCAGATGGGGTCATGAAATTACATTTTGGCTAGCTCTGAATGCGAGCAAGCATACTGAACATATATGCACAATAACATGAGGCCAGAGTGCGATAGGGGGTTATCAAAAATAGCAGGGGGCAGAAGAAGGGATGAATGGTAATCTCATTCAATTAGCTCATGGCTGAAATCGCAGACTGACTGGATACTAAGAATCAATCAATTAATCAACCCCTTGTTGGTTTGGCTTATTATATATACTCCTAGTGCCTTGAATTGAATACCCGGTCTCCTACCTTGAATACCCGGCGAAGCAAAACATGGGCAGTCATGCCCTTGAGCATCACGGAAGCTGCTAGCTTATGATCAATGGAAGGTGGAACGGGAACAGCGACAGCCGCTGGAAGGATCTGCTCCTGAGCATAGGAGCCCATGGGGTTGCCAGCATATGCAACAACATCGCCGACCTTTCTGCCAGTGAGGCCAGGCCCAACAGCGGTGACGATGCCAACAGCTTCCCTTCCTGCGGGATCAGAATTGCAATTCAGAAGATGAGAAGATGCCCTTCTAGTTCCTTTTTCTCCCCTCCATGGCTAGAGGCTATAGGTGCTAGGGTATACCTGGAATGAAGGGCATGGTGGGCGCGGCGTAGACCCCCTTGCGGAAGTAGACGTCGATGAAGTTGACGCCGATGGCGGTGGTCCTGATGCGGATCTCCCCTTCCCCGGGCTCCCCGACCTCCACCTCCTCCCATCGCAGCACCTCGGGGCCGCCCAGCTCATGGACCCTGATGGCCTTTGACTTCACCATGGCGATGGAGGTGGAAGTGGCGTCGCGGCGGTGGCAGCGGAGCCGGAGTGTTGACGCCGAGGGTGTTTGGGTTTTGCGGCGCTCCCCTAATTTCGGATTGGTTGGTGGCAAGCAAAGCTCGAGTTGGGGAAGAAACCGAAACCGAAACCGGATGGAGGAGCAAGCAGAAAGCGTCATCGCCGACGTCTGATAACGAATGATTAGTGACTGGTCACACCAAAATACTTTGAAGACTGAGAAAACATGTTGTATATAGAGTGTAAAATAGGAGCTAGGCTATAACATC
>DXKC01000663.1:0-13788 GCA_031170775.1 Cymbopogon citratus
TGGCCTGTTCGGGTGTTCGCCGCTGATTTACTCGCACTCGCTGCTGATTTACTCTCAGCATCATAAAAATAAAAATAAAAAACAAAAACGTTTAATCATGTTTAATCTACGTTTAAACTTCCAAAACTCTAAACCATAGGCTAGCGTTCGCCTAGCGTTTAGCGTTTTTTAAAACATTGAGAGGCAATCAGGATTATATGCACTGTGATCTTTTTTATGCATCTTTCTTGATATGACATGCCATGAAGATTATATTTTTATGCAAGGTCGACAGCATGGTGAAATTGTGAAACTGTGCATACAAAACCCTACATGTATTTGGTCAGATTTGTATACACTACTGGTGGTTAGAATTAGGAGGAATTGGGAGGCAATCAGGATTTTCTCTTGTATGCGTTGTTAGAATTGCCTAGATTTGGTGTGTGTTGGAGATCGAGTCCGGCGATGGATTTGGTCAGAATTTTTATGCCGTCTGTACAAGATTATGTGAGACACCCTGGATGGATGATTGCTCAATTGCTTGAGTACAATGTGTTTTTTATGCACTGTTTTGACTACCTGTATGGGATGCTTCTTAGGTTGCTGGATTGTTCTATGCATTTAGAATGATCTTTTGGGTTCAGGGTAGTGTTCTGATATTAACTATACACATCCAAAGTCAGAACCATGGGGTTCGGTTGGGCTTTACATCGGTTTAGATAAAATATTCTGTGTATAGGTGTTTTTTTTGGTTGTACCAATTTTGAAGTAAGGTTTGGGGGTTCTACACATTATTTGGACAGATTTTTATACACTATTGGTCCACATTATATACATTGTTCTAGCACAGTTTCTCGGCTTATCTGCCATGTTTGTTTATGTATTGCCCTCATATGCACCATATGCTTGGCTCTCCGTCGTTTGGATTGATGTCAATTTTATGCTTGTCCAAATTTCTGTTCTAACTGATATTCATGGAATTGATGCCCAATTTTTTGTGCACACTTCTATACATTTTTTTATGCTTACTGCATCCTGCATGCAATGAAATTGTTGCTCAAAAATCATCTGTTATCTTGCATAGATACAAATATACAGACTGAACTGAAGGTTCAGGTCCTAGCTATCAATATGGGTTCAGTTTGAAAAAAAATTGATGTGTGCTTCCTTTTTGGAACCTATTTATACACTTGTTTTCAACATATTCCTATGCATTTTTAGAACCTGTTGATATACATAGACAACGAAGAATTGCCCAGAGGTCCAATCTATGCAGTTTTGACTTAAAACCTTTTGTGGTTCTCTCCTTGTGGGCTGATTGTTGAGGGTCTAAAAATGGCCATGTACATGCAGATATGGATGCGGCATCACTAGCGACACATTATGTATTTTATACATTGCTGGTAACTAATTTATACATTGTTGGAGCATTTATCTGTACATTTATACATGTTTCTGTACATAGATAACTTTAGTTTCATGAATAGATTTTTGTGCCTGCTAAAACATGTTTATATGCATTTCTTGCCACCGTAAAGTTTTAGCATGTATTTAACATGTTGCTATGCCTTTTCTTTTGCTGATATTAGGTTTCGTACCTTCTCAAAAAATGTTTCTATGCCTTCTGTTGTGATCTAGGATGGAGAAGCATTCCTCACTATTGGTGTTAGAGGTCAATGGTGGCTTAGACACGGAACATGGTTTGCGAACTCCACGACTAACTTGGCTTGCGATGGTGGTGTAGTGTGATCTTTGATGTAGTTGATAGGTTCATGTAAAAAGTTAGTTTTCCATAGGTCGTTTATTTTGCTTGGATGAGATGCTATGTAACCTCAGTTGGGTTTCGATATCTTGTTGATGGGATTTCTATTCATGTTGTGAGTTGGAACCATTATGCATAGTACACACTTACTGTTTTGTATGGTTATATGCATTGTTGACTAGGTTTCTATGCAATGAAAGTGCCACTAAATTTATTCATCACCACTAAATTTTGTGCATTGTTCCATATTAATTATACAAATTTTTTTGAGAAGAGATCATCTACATGTTTTTGTACTCTTGCTCACAAGATTATGTGAAGACAAGTGATTTTCTATGCAACGTTGGTAGCAAAACTCTTCTGTCATTTTCACTAGTGATTTTATGCATCCAATCAACCTTCAAGTGCCATGATTCAAATTTCAACATTTTTATGCGATAACAAAATAATTTTTTATCCATCCAACCACTTGTTTCTATGCAATATCGATGCCAAAAACTTTTGTATGCACCTTGACTAGTCATTATATGCATCGAGTCGGCTATCTCGTGGCATGATTTAAATTTGTTTCAAATTTCGGAGAAGACGAGATAGTCTCTATGTTTTTATACACATGCTTACAGAAATTTATGCGTAGATGGATGCATAAAATTCAATTCCTAATGCATAAAACCTTGTATCCTGATGCACAAATTTATAAATTTTAAAAGTATTAAAAACTATTTTCACAATGGATCTTGATCGTGTATAAAAATTTCACGAGTTCAATGGTGAAAACCGTTCTTAATGTCACATACCCAGATAAGGGATACCCTAAACGAAGCGACCAATAAGCTAAACCTCTTACGTAATAAAATCCCAGATCACCAAACAATAGGGGTACGACCCTCCCACTACACTCCACGACGCTTGAGATACGAGCTTCGACAGATCTCTGCCTCGTACGAGGGTCAGGTCCCTCGAGTCAATCTCCGTCTTGTACGAGGGTCGGGTCCCTCGAGCCATTCTCCGTCTCGTACGAGGGTCAGGTCCCTCGAGCCATTCTCCGCCTCGTACGAGGGTTGGGTCCCTCGAGCCATTTTCCGCCTCATACGAGGGTCGGAACCCTCTTACGGGCCCACTCGAGGCTCGATCGACCCGACACGAGCGCCACGCTAGAGGCTTCCCGCTACAAGGATCTCCATCCCATCGGAGGTCTCTGACCCCTCAAAGCAGAGCCTCGACTACCAACCGACATGCGCATTTAATGCCCGCCACCGACCATTGCCTAACCCCATGGCCACAACAACCAAAACAGTAGCAGAGGTACAGGGTCGAATCACCTTTTACCGCCCATGCACGGTCATAAAAAGTGACATGAACGTCACTGTAACGGCGTGGGGAGGCACTGTTTTACCATGCCGCCCGCTGCGCCACGGTCACGGCTACCCTCGAGGCGAATCACAATACGATCAAGCGCCGGATTCCTGGGGTACGGTCCACCAACTCCACGTCGAGGCTGGCTCTGGACCCTCGAATCAGCACCAGAGGGCTCAAAAGTCAACACAAGTACACCAACTCCGCCGTGGCAGTCAGGAGGCAACGTCAGCAAGGCTCAGACATCTCGACGGCGATAACTGCTGTCACTGTGGAACATCAACAAGATCAAGGCCATGCTGACTGCACGCCGTTCACGCATTACAACGTCATCAACCTCCCTTTACCTCTAGGACATTTCTGTACACCCACGGCCTCTCCTTAGACTATAAAAGGGGATGCCTGAGGCAGTCTTAGGGGTTGGACAATCCACAATCTCTACAAGGCTAGAACCCACACTGAGCACTCCACATCTCACGCTTGTAACCCCTACTACGAGCACCCTAGGTGTAAGATAATACAACTCGCCACCCACCACTAGACGTAGGGCCTTCTTTGTTCAAACCAGTATACATCATTGTGTTCTTGCATCACCATCCGGGGCGCGAACGCGCAGCATCACAAATTTACTAGCCGGTGTTAGGGTCCGCGATCCGAAACACCGACAGTTGGCGCGCCAGGTAGGGGCCGCTGCGCGTCACGATCGTTTCCCACTATGCTCCGGATGGCCGATCCCGAGCATTCACCACCGTTCACCGGGACGATCTAGTTTGGAAGTTTAGAGTTTCAGTCCACTGGCCACAGCCATGACCTGGTCCTGCTCCCGCCCAGAGTTCCTCGTGACCCCGACTACGAGCTCTCCCAGCCAGGAGGAGCCCAGCGCAGGGCCCGACGTTGAACTCGGCGTCGTGCCTGGCACAAACGCCGCAATCTGCGTCGCCGAGCTGACAAGGCCACTATTCACTAGTTCCTGGACATATTTCATCGTCATATATAGAATACAAACCGTTGGCCTTTTTGAGAATAAATTCAGATATTTGATCTGCTTGTTTTTGCACTGTGAAAGATCGGGACAAATTCTCGGACACCGTAGTCGTGTCCTCATTAGGTGGTATCAGAGCTTCAGGTTGTTCACGGTGCCTTGTATTTTTGCTATTAATTGGTGACGATGGATAAATATCACTTGTTGACTGAGCAAGCTACATTTGTGCCAACATTGTATTCACGAGCATCTGCTGCTAATTATTATGATTGGGAAGATGCTATACAAAATTTTTATTGCTGTGGTAAATTGCTATCTGACCAGCTGGTAAATTTGGCGAAGATAACTTTCTCTGAATGTGTTTTCCAATGGTGGTTGGAAGTGGAGGAAGAATATATTGAAATAGGTGAGTTCGATATCATGACGTGGAAAGGTATGAAGAAATTTTTAAGGAGTATATTTGATCCGCCAAGTGAGGCCAGGTTCTATGCAAAGAAAGCAATTGCTACAAGTGGTAAAATTTCTTCGGATACTAAATTGAATCAATGTTCATATTGGGCTGATTCTATTGCCAGAGATAATTCCCTTGGTCACAAAAATAAATTCAAGGCCGCTAAGGATGTTACCAATGTTGACAAGCCGAAGTATGTGCTTTCTAGTAAAAAGGAGCAGGATATTGATATTTCAGATTTTTCTTCTCACAAGCAGTTTGAGAAAAAATATGCTAGTTCTATTGCTGAAATTTCTTCTCATCCTCTAGAAAACAGCAAGGCAGTTGCTGTAGAAGAAGAAAAGATAGAAGAAAAATCTGAAGAGCCATTGATTGATATCGTTGATGATGCAACAAATGGGTTATCTATGCTGGCTCGTGAAGTACAGAGTGATGGTACTGTTGTTGATGTCAAAGGGCAGAGGTCCAATATATTTCAATCTGAATGCAAAATTTAAGATAAGGTATGCAAGCTAATTATTGATGGTGGTAGTTTTACAAATGCTATTAGTTTAGATCTTGTGCATGCTTTATCTTTATCTACACGGAGGCTTCCAATGCCGCATTATATCCAATGGATGAACCAAAGTGGTACACTTAAAATTACTCACAAGGCGCGAGTTAAATTTTCTATTGGAAATTATATTGATATTGTGGATTGTGATGCCGCACCTATGAGTGCCTGTCATTTATTATTGGGCCGACCATGGCAGTTTGATCTAGATGCTACTCATGGTGGACGTTCCAATAATTATTCGTTTGTGCACAAGGGAGTTCATCATGTGCTCAAACCGATGTCAGATAATGCTATTAAGGCTAAGGTGTTTGCACCTATGAAAGTGAAGAAAAGTTCTCATGATGTTACCACAAAGTCGAGGATGACTTTGCTTCAAGAGGGAGAGAATAATGTGGCTGTAAGTGGTCAAACTATTGCTCCCAAAAATTCGTGTCGTGAGCCTAAAATAGAAGCTAGTACTTTTGAAGAGGGACAAACCATATCTTGTGTTGGTTCTGGCAAATTGGTTGGTTCAGAAGTTATAGGTGCAACCTGCAAGGTTGACTCATCTATTGTTTCAATTAATAATGGTCCATCCAAGGAGATATTAAAGGCAGAAACTCTGTTGTATCATGACTCTTGTATTGCTGACGTGAAGGACAATGGACAAAACATACTTGTTGCTACCTAATGCAAGTGTGAAGAATATGATGATGATGACAAACAGATGAAGGAAGATTCTAGAATTGATCCAAAGCTGAGGACGACTTTGTTTCAAGAAAGGGAGAATGATGAGCCCAAGGCTCCTCAAACTATTCAGCTCGGGTCATTTTTATTTGATGCAAAGAAAAGCATGATGAAGGAAGGTGTTCAACGCAACAATCTAGTTTTTAAAGGAGTTTATTTCATAAGAATAAGAAAAGGATAGAAAAGAAGCTGAGAAAATATATTTACATTGGAGCTATGGAAGTGGACAATGATGATGTACTGCCAACGTGATCCTGGAGGTATTTTTATTGCTATATTTGTACGTGACCTGCTAAGTTGAGAGGGTCACGTATTTTATTTCCTATATACTATATACTAGAGTCCATCACGTAGAGGAGTCTATGTGTTTCTGTTGTTGCCTTAGTCAGTTACGTTTTGGGTTAGCTAGCTAGTCACGTTGGTCTTGTTTACGTAGAGTCGGACTGCACCATATGAGTTAGACGTAAGGCTGGCCTGCGTGCCTTTAAAAGCCAGGGCCGATGGCCTTTGTAAGAGGAGATTGGATTTTATTTTACAGCAACAATAGCGTCCGGACGTCCTGACGCCGTGTCCGTCCGGACGCCCGCTATCCCCTGCACGGGCCCGGCGCCTCGCCCGCGTCGCACACGGCCCCACACGTCTCCGTCCTGCACGGCCACACTCCCCATCGCATGGCCCCGCCTCCTGCCCGCCCACGTCGTTGACCACGCAGGAGCCCATGACGACGCAGGAGCCCACAACCATGTCCGGCTTTTTTGGGAGAAAAAAAGATGAAACATAAAGTGGAAGAAGGAGATGCAACCCGAGATATACATTTGAAACATTTAAAAAAAACGTAGCAACATAAACCTCATGGTTGTTGAACACTTTGAAACTTGCTTATGAAACACTTGAAAAAAAAGGACTCGAGAACGCAAAAAAAAAAACACATGTTGCACCATCTGAAAATCGCCAATTGCAACAACTCAACAAAGCTAGTTGGAACACTAGAAAATCGATAGTTGTAACATCGAATAAACACATGTTGCGACATCTGAAAATCGCCAATTACAACAACTCAAGAACGCTAGTTGGAACACTAGAAAATCAATAGTTGTAACATCGAATAAACACATGTTGCGACATCTGAAAATCGCCAATTACAACAACTCAAGAACGCTAGTTGGAACACTAGAAAATCAATAGTTGTAACATCGAATAAACACATGTTGCAACATCTCGAAAAAGTCCCACGCGAGATGGGGGAGAATAGGGGCGTCGGGGGAGGTAGCCGCGCGCGCGCCGGGGAGGTGGGGCGGGCGTGTGCTGCACATCGCCGGCGTCGTTGGGTGACCACGCGCGCGGTTGAAGCTGGATCCACCACAGGAGACCCCATGGCCACCATGGGATAAAAGACCGCCATGGCCGACGTAGTTGTTGCTGTTGCGGTGGCGACGCCATGGAGGAGCGACCTGTGCACGAGAACAGCGATGCACGAGCGGCCGGAGCAGCGGGCGGGCGCACGGAGTAGCAGTAGGAGCAGTAGGCGCTATGCGTGGGAGCAGTGACATGAGCTGCAGGCATGGTTGCCTCGGAGCAGCAGCAGGAGGATGCACAGCAGGAGGGAGTAGGACGAGTAGCAAAATGCAGCAGGAGCACTGGAGGAGGAGGGAATGGGAGATGGATCTAGAAGAAACGCTTGGGAGTGGGAGGTGAAGGACTGGGTGTACTGATATCAGATGGGGTTTGGGTGTCAGCCACCGTGAAGAAACACAAACTCGTTGTAGGTGAAAAGGTGGATCCGTGTGCTCCCTTTGTTGGCCAATCAGGAGGCGGCGTCGTGCGGGTCAACAAACTGCAGGTGGAGGGCAAGCCAAGCATTACCGTTCTTGGTTCGCGCGCGCCCGTTCGGTTTGTCACGCGCCTCTTGGTCCGCGCGCGTGGGGTTCGGTCCGTCCGGACGGACGGACGCCCGTTGGGTACAGTTACCGATTTGTTTGAGCTCTTCCTGATCGTTTACAGGGTTGTTTAAGCCCACTGTAATGACGGCCTCTAGAACGCGAACTGAGGCCCGCGATTTGATAATCAAGAACTTGCGTTCCCTCTACTAAAGAAACCATTACATTCCCACCTCCCGTACGCTCGCCCCCCCTACCCCAACCAACCCCAATCTGCACCACGTTCTTCCTTCAACCTACGCCGTCCTTCAACTTGACCGCCACCTCCCCACCACCGGCGGCCTCCACCCCTCCGCCCCGGCTCTTCCTACCGACAACCACCATGACATCGCTCTCTCTGAACTATCGGCGGCCTCCACCCCTCCGCCCCGGCTCCCATTGGCCGCCTCTATCATGCCGCCACCCTCCAAGCTCTTGTCGTCCGTCTCTAGGACACCATCGCCCCCACCGAGCTCCCCCTAGGCGCTTCAAGCATGATGCCTCCCTCCAGACTTCGGTGTATATATATGTCATTTTACATATGGGACATATAATCAAGCCGAAATAATCAGGAAAGCTAAACGCCTCCAGATTGCGGCTTATCGGAGCAAAGCAGATGTGTTTACCTTGTGAGAGCGTACATATGTGCCGTAAGAATGAAATTCTTGATATAATCACTATTTCTATATTTTGCAAGGCGTATTTGCACTCTAATCAACTTTGCTCCTAAATGTACACAAATAAACATCTTCAAGAAAATTGGACCTATAAATCTTAAGGCCAACAAATTGTATTTCTTAATTATTGCGCGCATCTTCATGTTGCTCTGCTCCTTGTGCTTGAGCTTTTTTTTTACCACATGAAGATTTCGATTTCTCAAGATAAAATTGACCATTCGTTAAGCAAATACTCCCTCCTTCCCATTGGGTATGTCGTTTAGACTTCATGTTTGACTATCCGTCTTATTCAAAAATTATATACAAATAATAAAATAAATTAATCAATATTAAATTATCTCTAATCTCTAATGATAAAATAAGTCATAACAAAATAAATAGCAGTTCTAAAAAATTAAATAAGATAATGATCAAATAAGATGGTATAGAGTTCAAAACGTCAAATTGGACGGAGATGGAGTAAGAATAAGAAAGGGAAAAAAAAACAAGGAAATAAAAACACACGTACTGTACGCACAGCACACAGTGGGATGTGTCACTGTCCAAAGAGACCACTGCCACTGGCGTACGGCATACTCCTCGCGCGCGCTCTTGTTGTTTCTAGCGCGGCGGCGGCGGCGCCGGCCTTCGCTAGGTGCCCATTGCGAGGCCTTCATATTCGGGGCCTTCGCCGGCGACGAACACCAGGTACGCCCACCCCTTCTCTTCCGTTCATTCTGTACGAACCTGGGCACCCAAACCCTAGCGTAAGCTGTCTGTATTCGGATCTTATCTGATTCGATCCAATCACAAGTGTAATAATACATATGTTACAAACTTCGGTTTGTTTTTATTTTTTACAAAATTATCGGTTGTGCACCCACCATGCTGGAATACAGTACATCATGAGTTCATGACCTATAAAATTTGTACTGAAATATAAGTCATTCTAAGTGGTGTCTATGCTTAGATTTGACAAAGTTTGTTAAAAAGGAAACCATAATTTGACCATAATTGGGTTTAATCTCTATGTACGTCATCTGTTTATATGTGGACACGGTACACCCATGTCCTTTACTATGTCTGCCTCTGAATTCCGTGTTCCCATGTCTGATTTGATTTGCAGGTGCGTTTGTTATGCCCGGCATGATCCGGTTGCATGCCGGTCCGAGGAGTTTGCCCTCAGTTACTCGGTCGTCGTCTGCTCGGACACCTCCGGCGTTACGAGTGGCTGCTCGTTTTCCATGGTCACTATTTCATTCTGCTAAAATGAGTGAGAGCCGTGCTTTACTGGTAGCAGCACTGGATGTATCCAAGGATGGGTCTTCGGCGGTTTTGGCGAATAGCCAGCCTTCCAAAGGTTCTTTAATTTTCTTATTGGAAGCATTCCAGCAGCTGTTTGAGATAGTCTACTATGTGGCTAGTTGATGTCTGTCTGAGAGTCCTTAACTGCGCTGTAAGTTGGGAGTAACTTGCACATTTCTTGCCTTCATGTTTGCAGGGGTTATTGAGACATTGCGTAATGCTGATGCAGTATGTTTTGACGTTGATAGCACTGTCATCCTCGATGAGGGTATTGACGAGCTTGCTGATTTCTGTGGGGCGGGAAAAGCTGTTGCTGAATGGACATCAAAGTAAATGCTCTGTTGTGTAGATTGATTCATCTGGATTGTGGATTTTGCGGGAAGAACTAACCGTGGCTTAATATTCTTAGAGCCATGACTGGGACTGTTCCATTTGAGGAAGCGCTGTCAGCCAGGTTGTCTTTAATCAAGCCATCTTTCTCCCAGGTGGAGGAGTGCCTGAAGAATAGGCCACCAAGGTAACCTCGCCTTATTCTAAACTTCATGTTAGTCTATATGCAGCTGGTATTTTGATGTCCTTGGTTTACATCTTTTTTTAACGATTTGGATTCAGCACCACTGCTATTTACCTTTTCGAAATAATGGGTATAGGTGTTTACCCCTTGTCTTTTCCCCCTTATATGTAACTCTGTATAGAACAGAAAGTACTGAGTGAAGATAATTGATTGACCAGTTTCTCTTTTCACAGCAAAGAAAAGAAAAGTATAGTTATATTTAAAATCTGTACAGACAACCACAACATTATTGTTTTGGCCAGTCCGTCTTATGCCTTTTGTAGCAGTGCTCTAAAGTTTCTTTAAATACGGTATAAAACAAAGAGAGAATTCACTCAACATCATTTTCCCCGCACGGCAACAGAACTAAGCACTGTGTTTCTACTTACAAACAAGCATTGTTCATTTTCTTGGTTCATTTAAAGGATTATCAATAGCACTACTTTTTTTTGTTTGCAGGATTTCTCCTGGAATGGCTGATTTGGTTATGAAGCTAAAAGCTAATAATATTGATGTATTCCTTGTGTCAGGAGGCTTCCGACAAATGATCAAGGTAGGTCCTGTAATATCATACCATGGTTTGTTTCGCCTGTCTCGTACTCAAATTTGTGTGCTCGTTATATTCCAATCATTGGAGCGAACTTTACTTAATGTATCTATTGTTTGTAATAGACCTACACTATCTGATACAATAATAAACATGAATATGAGAAAATCTAAAAGGTACAGTTTATTTAACTGCACTTTAGTTCAGTTGTAAATTTGATGAATATATACAGTACAAAAGTGATTGGCTCACATATATATCAGTGGCTCAAAATCATAACTTAAATGTTTTCGTTGTTTCCAGCCTGTGGCATTTCAGCTTGGTATTCCTCCTGAAAACATCATTGCAAACAATCTGCTCTTTGGCACTTCAGGGGAGTACGCTGGATTTGATCCCACAGAGCCCACTTCACGCAGTGGGGGTAAAGCAAAAGCAGTGCTGCAAATAAAACAGGTCTAGTTAAACTGTATATCTTTTGGTTGCACTTTTTACTTCTGACCATTGTGCTGACCTTTCTTTGTGTTCAGGACCATGGCTACAAGGTAGTCGTTATGATTGGTGATGGCGCAACTGATCTTGAGGTATATGAGTGGATAACGCCTTTGAAACTTCTATCCTGAATTCCTGACATAGATATGCACAAGGATGATATGTCTTATTGGGTAAAGGGCAGTCATCGATACTGACTTCATTTTTGTAATGATATGGTCATGCTTCCTGGCTGATTTGATTGTTGAGGCATGTAGACCTTTCTCACTGTTTGTGTTCCACTCAAATCTTGTAATTTTGTTTCTCTTGTTCATGTAGCATGACTAGCAGTGAAAAAAAATAGCGCGCTATAGCGCCGAAATAGCGTCCAGAAGCAGCTGCCGCAATGCTCATTAGCGCGCTATAGCACCGAATAGCGTCAAAATAGCGCTGCTATAGCGTTTTGGCCAAGCTCCCGCTAAATTTTATAGCCCGCGATTTTTTCATGGAGCATGAGATAGAGACATATGTGACTGAACTGCTGCATAAATATAATTTAGCATGGTGTAACAGAGTGGGTCGAAGACTTTGTTTTGCTTTAGACCTGTTGAAAGAAATTTGGTTTTAGGCTATTGACATCTCGCAGCTTAGTTAGTGAATCTTTCAGAGAAAGATATAACTAACTGAGTGTATGCAGTGCAGCTTAACGGTACCAGACTTCTCTGACGATATATCAGTGTATAGCAACAATAATGCTGTACCACAGTAAAATGTTATACAGCTAGATTAATTAGCTCATGTCTTTGCAGGCTCGGCAACCTGGCGGGGCAGACTTGTTCATCTGTTATGCCGGTGTTCAAATGAGAGAGCCAGTCACATTAGAAGCCGATTGGGTGGTTTTTGATTTTCAAGAGCTGATCACCAAGTTGTCATAAATTGATTACTTATGTCAGTTTCTGAATCTTGCATTGGCACAATTGAAGCTGAGGATTTAGCTAGCAATTCTTGGACTTAGGTGAATTATCTGGTTGTAAATCATTTCTTTTATTTTTCCACTTTATTTTCATGATCTTGAACCACAGATTTGGAGGTGGTGTTCCGGTGGTTAGTGAAGTATCCTCTTAAGCAAATGTTGAGTATGCGAGCAATGAATTCCATCACAGTCAAGCATTGTGGACTTTTATGTCAAAATAGTGCATAAAATAAACCAACAATTCTGACATATTGTGCCTGTTGCTTTTTGAAGCATTCATTGGTTCTCATGCCTCCTATATGGGAAGGTTGTAAACTTGTATTAGAAGACAAATTATATACTTTTGAAACTAATTCCTTCGAGTTAACAACTACTTATAAACGAGTTATAAACTTTTGTCCCAACTTGCTTTGGACAAAAGGCTAAGTTGTTGTTATTGTTTAGTTATTCATCATAATCTGCTGAGCGGTGCGTACTTGACTCTACTGGTTAATTTACATAAAGAGTTGGTCATGTGTATCTGTAATTGTTTAATTGGGATCGTGTCTTCAGTATCCTTTTGTGAGCGGCGAGTACTTGTGTTTGTATGTGTGAATTGTGCTGCTTGTCCTTGTGTTTGTTCATCACAGCATGTGACAACGGTTCTTAATACTAATGGCGTAGCCTCTGTAGGCTTGTTGACCCTTGGCTTTAGCAGCATCTGTTACCCACATAAATGGATGGACCATTTCAGGTTCCAACTTTTTAACCTGCCAGGTCTCTATTGAAGTAAGGTGCAAATCCAACGCCTGTAGGCAGAATTCCTGATGGCCCTACAACTATAACACCTCACTTAGCGCTTGTCCTCAAAATCTTGAGAGATAAAACATCTTACAGCTTAGGGAGCAAATTAAAGAACTTTGTTGGTACAAAAAGGATGAAGCGACTTAAGGACTGCATCACAAACAATGCACACCACCCATGGATCACTTCAACAAAAAATGCATCAGAGAAACTGCAAAGGGAGACCAAACTCTTGATGAAGGATGATCAAAATGAGTCACAGACTCATAGTTAGTGACGCCAGTCACGCCACATAAGCAAACGCCTCAATAGTCAAGAGTTAGATCCGGTGAACACTGCAATGCCAGTATTTCATTCTCTGAAGCCAAATGGTTGTTGCAATAACCGCCAGAACCATGGAATTTCATATGATCCTATGAGCATAGGTCGTTAGTTCAGCTTTCCGATCAAACTATCAACTGACAATCAAAGCACCTCTAAGCCTTTGTCACGGCAGAGGCAGGGGCACAGATAGGCAAAGGCCAAAACTTCTAGATGCATCTTCTTTTAACTTAATTAGAGGGATTTGCGTGTACTGGCAGGTGCAATTAGACCCACCTGTCAGTGATAGGAGTCCATTAATTAAGTTAGACTTCTCCCTGCTGACCATTTCAAAGAAATCGAAAAAGAATCACAACTAGAATACACAATTTCTCCTAGTGATGACGGGTTCTCCTAGTGTTTTAGCATTAAACAATTAGTATAAACTTTTTACTAAATGCCTTGAGAATTCTAG
>DXKC01000665.1:0-26010 GCA_031170775.1 Cymbopogon citratus
AGTGAACGCAGCTGAGAGGTACTCGAAGATCCTGACTCCAAGCTGTGGCGGGCACGCCACTTAACCATTGTGGCACATCTGCGCGAGAGGCAACGGAAAATATTTTCAGGAACTACCGTTCCCGGGTGAGACACCCCGTCGAAGCTAGGCTTCGAACGCGGGTGGGCTCGCTCGCACACCTGGCGAGGTTGCCAATCGAGCTACGGCTCGTTCTCTTCAAACACTAGAAATTGGCACTACTCCTTCTACTTTTTTCCTGAGAGAGGAACTGATGGATATACTATGCTGCACTGTCCCATGTCTCCGGAAGCTTGTCGTATGCGGATTTGGTATAACTCGCATTCCAATGCAGCTGATGACATCTCTTGTTAATCTCACCTTTCTTGTAATATCTGTTGACAAGATTAAACAGGAAGATCTCTATGTCCTCGGGAGCATAAGTGCTTTGCTCTTCTCTCACGTACACTCAAGGCACGGCCCTGATGAACGGCTTACCATCAGCAGCCAACAATTACGGTGCCTCAAGGAATTTGAGTTCCATTGTAATGATTTCGGAGGTCTGGAGATGCTTTTCCTACAGGATTCGATGCCGGAGCTCCGAAGGTTACACCTTGAGTTTTCGGTGTATGAAACAGAGCGCAAGACGGGGTTTGAGTTCAGCTTCCAGCACCTTGCAAGACTGGCGCACATCACCGTCAGAATTTTTCATAATCGTGCTACAAGGAGCAGGGTGAAATCTGCGGAAGCAGCAATCAGAAATGCAGTCAGCGTCCACCCTGGACGTCCCACACTTGATCTGAAGTTTGAGCCCGCAGGCCTTCCTGACGAAGAATGAGAGGGAGGTGAAGCCGGAGTCAGAGTATTTTGTCTCATCAGAATGTGCAGTGCAGGAGTTGCAAAGGTACTCATATTACTTACTTTACCTTAGCTAGGACCCTTGCAATTGAATCATGCAAGTATCATTCTTCCCTGAGTTAAACGCACTACAGATCCACAAACTTATCAGAAATGTTACATAGGTCCACGAATTTAGCCGGGTTGGTTTTTTTTTTTAAACAAAACTAGCCGGGTTGGATTTGGATCACGTAAACATCGTGCAACGATGACTAACTAGCACTTGCACATATGCAAAAACACCCCTTCCCTCGCTTCCTCCTCTTTCATAACTGGTCAAGAGTTTTCATCCTCAAGTTCATCGTGCAGGAGGCAAAGACACGACACGAGCATGCTGGAGAGGATCGGAGAGCAAGGGCGATCATGGGGAATTCGCACGATGGTGACCACATCGGAAAAGGGGAGCCGCTGCCACTTGGTTATGATAAGTGCCTCCAAGATAGATGAAGCCATACTATTTGTCCGTGCTGGCATTTGTAATAATCGGCTTGATTCTATCCCTGGATAGATGAAGCCGAATATTTTTTTTATCCTTTATCTAAAACTAGGTAGCATGTCCGTGCGTTGCTATGGGACATCTAAACTTTTGTAATACAAATACGTGGATCGCAAGATAAGATAACAATATTGTGAAGTTAAAGAGTATAACGACAACATATACCAGACAAAACAAATAACTAAAAGGTATATATGTCTAAGTTATTAAGCAGAAAAGGGAACAAGACAGAAACGCAATAAAACGTGAGAGACTCGACCGACGACACTTACCAGAACCACGAAGCCCGCGGTGGGGCGCATCCGGACTTTGTCAAGCTCGGCCTCGGGGACATTGCCGACCACTCCCTTCACCCGGTTGATGACCTCTACAGTGGGGAGGGCCTCGTCTGACATCCGACACCCCTCTAAAGGCGCCTCTAGTGTCATTTCATCCAACCAAAGCGGGCGCCGCATCAGAGGTAGCACCCTCCGACGGTGGAACGCCGCGACAACCGCACCCGCGGTCAGGCCCCGCTCACGCAGCACCTGGAGCGCGCCGAGGAGGGATTGCAGGCGCTCTGTTCTCGTCCGAAGTGGGCGCAAGGCTCCAGTCCCATCCGGCCTCCGTGATGATCTTGCCGGTGTACGCTGTCAAGAGGGCGTCGTCGTTCCGGATGTAGAACCACCCACTGTGCCACCCCGGATTGGAAGAGGTAAGCCGAGCGGGGATGTACTCGTCCCTCCGCCTCGACCGTACATGGAGGGCACAGCAGCCGGCGTGGACGAGCTTCCGGACCCCCTTCGTGCCCATCGCCTTGCAGAAATGCTCCGCCTTGAAGAGGTAGAGCCACAGGTGCCAGTGGGGCTCAATCCCCAGATATCCTTCACAAACCGCCGTGACGATGGCGGCCTGGGCGATGGAGTTGGGGTTGAGTTGATGGAGTTCAACCTCGTAGTAGTGGAGGATGGCCCGGATGAGCCGCCCCACCGGGATCCTGAATCCCCTCTCATGAAACAAGGTGAAGCTCACCACGTAGCCCTCCGGCGGCGCGGGGATCTGGTGAGACGGTGGCGGCACTGACCACTCGGGCCTCTCCGTGCTAGTCCTGGCACGGAGGAGGCCCTTGCTCACGAGCTTGAGCAGCTCCCTCTTCGTCACCGAGGACAGGAGCCACAGATCGGCGGGGAGGATTGAAGTCCGCGACATCTCGTTGGAGAAGGAGGTGGCGGCTTTCGACAATGGGTTCCCCGTATCGTCCCTGGTTCTCTCCCTTCCCCTCTCTTCCTCTTTCGCTTTCTTCTTTGTGGCGATGGATGCGAGGACTCTTGCAGGAAATGGAAGGCAAGGGCGTAGAGGTGGAAGAGGAGCGGGGGCGTGAGGCTCAGATTTATAGGGGAGGTGCGGCAACGGGCAGATCTGGGCAGGTAACCTCCCGCATTTATTTTGCCCTACCTAAAACCGTCTCCTCAAATCCCGGGAGGGACATGCGTCCTCCCCCCGTGGACTAATCGTTTTACCGCGCCGCCCGGAGCCGAACCGCCACGCCACTCGCCTCAAAAGGCGCGACTCAACGGGTGGAAGAGGGCAAGCTCCATCGTTTCCTTCCATACGAGAGAACCGTGGGCCCCACGACCAAACGGTAAGAATCCGAGGGAGCGAAGGCTGGCCCATGACATGGGTTCGACAGCCGCCCTCGAAACTCAGAGCCAGGGATGACTTTTTAGGCTGCCCCGAACACGGCAAAAAGGCTCGAGGCACCCTCGAGAGGCCTAAAAGACATATTCGAGGTCAGGGAAGGGTCAAAATGGGATCCCCACGGAGGGAGGCATCGAGCCACCAGGTTCCACCGAACGAACCTGGCCCCCACGCGACCCTGAACCGACATATTTGGTGAGCGCCTCCATGGCCACCAGCTGACCTCGAACGAAAGAGGCACGGGCTCCCACTTGAATAAACCCAAAGAAGCTCGAACGGAAGCCACCGATGCTCGCCCAAATGAGGGTAGCGCGACGGTTCCCACCCCTCCTCCAAAGGGAGCGTGAGGGTCGAACGACAAAAGCAAAACGAGCCCCGGCGGGCCTCACTCAAAACGGGGGCAAAATAAGCCCCGGCGGGCCTCACTCAAAACGGGCTCGGGGGCTCGTCAAGTCGGCTCTAGTCGTGAAGAGCGGCAATCGGATCGTCTCGAGGCTCGAACCTCTGGGCACGCATCTTGGAAGAACATGTAAAGCCCTCGAAGGATTCTTACAAATCCTCCAATGCCTCGGGGGCTACACCCAGCGGGTGCGCTCGCGCACACCCACCGGAAAATCGCCTAGCAAGCTACGACTCCAGTTCATGAGACTCTGCAAGAACGATCCCGTCCATGCAGAGCCTCGGGGGCTACTGTTGGGTATCCTAATAAGCGATACCCTAAACAAAGTAATCAAGTAGTTAAACCTCTTATTTAAAAGTCCACGAGCCACCAAAGAACAAAGATATCACCCTTCCGCAATGCACTACGATCCAGGATCCAGGCCTCGACGGATCTCCGTCTCGTACGAGGGTACGGTCCCTCGACGGGTCTCCGTCTCATACGAGGTTATGGTCCCTCGACGGGTCTCTGTCTCGTATGGGGGTAGGGTCCCTCGAGTGGGTCTCTGCCTCGTACGAGGTCAGAGCCCCACGAGCGGACCTCCTCGAGGGTCGAACGCCTCGACGCACGTACTGTGCTCAAAGCTTCCTTCTACAAGAGCTCTCTGTCCCGTCTGAGGCCCGACCCCTCGACGCAGAGCCTCACCAACCGACTGACAGGCGCATTTAATGCCCTCACCGACCAGCGCCTAACTCCATGGCCACAGCAACCCTCACAGTGGCAAAAGTACGTAGTCGAATCATCCTTTTACCGCCCTTGCTCGGTCATAAAAAGTGACACGAACGTCACTGTACGGCATGGGAGACACTTTTTTACCACGTTGCCTGTAGTACCCCGCCTACGGCCACCCTCGAGACGAATCGCGACGCTACCGTACCCCGGGATTCCAGGGGTCGGATCTACCTACCCCATGGCGAGGCCAGCCCAAGACCCTCGAATTGAACCAAGAGGGCTCGAAAGTCAACACAGGTACAACCAACCCCGCCGTGGCAGTCGGGACGCGACGTCAACAGGGCTTAGACCTCTCGACGACAATCATGGCTATCACTGTGGCGCATCAACAAGATCAGGACCATGCCGCCCATGCTTTGCAAGCGTCATCAACTCCTTTACCTCTAGGACTTTTCTGTAAACCCCTCCTTAGGCTATAAAAGGAGACACCTGAGATAGTTTTAGGGGTTCCACAGTTCGACGGATTCATCAAGTCGAGAACCCACACTGAGCACATTTCACTCCACGCTTGTAATCCCTACTACAAACACTCCAGTACAAGATAATACAGCTCGCCATCCCACACTGGTCGTAGGGCCTTCCTTGCCCGAACCAGTATACATCGTTGTGTCTGTCTTACATCACCATTCGGGGCGGG
Organism: Cymbopogon citratus; assembly: GCA_031170775.1. Lineage (NCBI taxonomy): Eukaryota > Viridiplantae > Streptophyta > Magnoliopsida > Poales > Poaceae > Cymbopogon > Cymbopogon citratus. The sequence continues at coordinate 4,876 of DXKC01000665.1, forward strand.
AACACGCAGCAATACAAATTTAGTTACCGGTGTCAGGGTCCACGATCCGAAACACCGACAACATGTCGATGCAGTATTAGTTGTTCAGTGATCAGGCCACACCTATTATCAGGATGCCATCATCTCTTTTGCTGCACAAACAAGTGTGTTTTCATGGTCATTATGCATATGACTGACGACCCATTGCTTTCACTTGTCACCAGTTCACCTGTTTTGAGCTCAGGAAAAAAAACAGGACACACCTTTCTCTTTCTGCATGTTTGCACTCCTGAGAGGCAGAGTGTCCGTTTTGTCTTCCCCACAGAGATCCATGCGGAATTGTTGAGTGAGACTAAGACATGCGGTTTCCATTCCAGCTCTCATCAGGAGATTTCTGATGGCTTCATCTTGTGACGTCAGTGCTCCCATCATCCCAGCTCCGTTTTAGCATTTTATTACCAGGTGCAGGTGCACAAGCAGATGCTCATAAGTTAGAATTCGTCAAAGTAGTCAGGGTTCAGGTTTGTTGTAACATAAAAGTATATCCACAATGGATGCATGGAATCTTCATGCAAGACAAATATATTCAACCATCTGGGGTTGTGATTCTCTGAGATTTTGGCGGTTTAACAATCGGGTATCAAAAGAAATGTGTAACCGTCAGAGATTATTCTATCTGGGAGAGCCGATGGGCTGTATCCGTCATATAATCGCACAGCAAATCCAGCCACCAGGTTAGGCACATGAGTTGTGGTGCAGATGGAACTTTGCCGCATGCACAAGTCACAACTCACATATAAGAGTTCCTTTTTTTTAGGAAACATGTAAGAGTTCGTCAAAGCAGTCTGGTGTCAGGTTTGTTATACCATAGCAGTACAGTACTATACAAGTCCCCATAGCAAGAGTAGGTGGATACTTTTTTTTCGCGAGCAGGCATATATGCCTGTATTTCATTAAGAGGGAGGAATGGTCGTAAGACCTACAACATAGTCTTAGGATGATGGTAGCGAGAAGCCATCAACAACCCAAGCAGCAAACCTAACTACTGGATTCTAATCAAATGTATTACATGGATAACTAAAAGTGCGACCCTAAGGTGGAGAGCTCCACAAATGCGACACATCACGGCCGGTCCAAGACCAACGCTGGCTCGTTTTAAGGAGACGCCTGTATAGTTTTAGGGGTAGCCATAGCAAGAGTAGGTGGATACTGAACTGGTGAGACCTGAAACATCGAGCAGTTTTGATTCCACCCTTAATCAGAAGATTTTGTGATGATTTGATCAATCCATGACCGAAGTACAATGCACACCCTGAAGACGTGTATCTTCCAAGTAACCGGCAATCATTGAATTCGTGGAATTGGTCAGCAGTCAGCTGTTTTCTCTCTTTCTTTAATGCAGGATGACCAGTTCTCATACCTGCAGTGCAGTGTCAATGTGTCATGTATTAGAAACGAAAACATAGAGTATCTGAACACGGACAGTCCATGGAAACGCACGACAGTGGGCAGGATTGTGGCAATATCCCCTCACACATGGGACTGAGCTGGTGGCATTGGCATGCAATGCAGCGATCCTAGTTCATTGACGGAGTCTTCATACAGAGCCGGGATAAAGACATTTCGACGGGAGAGAGTGATCTTGCATAGTGTGATTTGCCAGGTTGTGGAGTGGATCATTGGAAAGATCAATACGATTTATTCGATTAATATGGAAGCCGAGAAAACAGGTTATAGCGAGGGAGAGCAGATGATCTGACCTCGAGCCGATGAATGAAGATTTTAAGGCCGTGTTTAGTTGCCGGATTTTGCACCTCCCGAATGCACTGTAGCGCTATTAATGCGCACGGTGACATTTCGTTTGTATTTGGTAAAAATTGTCCAAACTTTGATTAATTAGGCTCAAAATGTTCGTCTTGCAAAGTACAACAAAACTGTGCAATTAGTTTTTGATTTTATCTACATTTAGTACTCCATGCATGTGCCGGTATTTTAATATGATGGGGAATCTTCTTTTTACATAGTGGAATTTGAGAGAAAATTTGGAGAACTAAACAAGGTGTAAAATGTCTGGCAGCAGGCAGACGAATTGATTGAAAATTCTCTGACAGCGTACGAGTCTATACTCTATAGAGTGCAGTGAAGTGCAGGTTCAGACAAGCAACCTGTGCAAAAAGAAACTAAGAAAGCGAGAGGTTTTCTTTGTAACAGAAGTTCTTGATAAATTAACCTGTTTATTTGCCCTCTAATTTGTATTAATAAGCTAACTTATTTATAATTTTTGAGGAAAACAAATAGGCCCAAATCTATGGTTAATTTAAGTTGGTAAAGCCCATTGAGTTTTTTTTTTTAGAGTTTTTGGATGTAAAATGATTAAAAAAAATTGGCTCATACTATTGGAAAATGATTAAGGTGTAGGTTAGCTCAGTAAGAGTGACAAATCACAATTATGTTCTTAAGCTTCTTTGCTGATAATAAAAATGTGATTGTATGAAAATACATCGGAATATGAACCCAGCCATGGTACTGGTGCACAACAGGCCTTCCTTTCCACATGGTCTCTTCCTCCTGCTCTGCAAGCACATGCTTTTAAATGAACTTGTCTTCCTCACACTGAAACGATGCGCGCTACTACTGCACCCAAAGAGATCTCGATGCAGAATCGTTGAGTAAGACTAAGACATGCGGTTTGCAGCTCTAATCAGGAGATTTGTGATGATGGATTCATCTTGTGACGTCAGTGCTCCCATCATCCCAGCTCCGTTTTATAGTAGCAGTTTATTATTAATTAGGTGCAGGTGCACATGCAACGCCAATGCAGATGCCCACAAGTTAGAATTCGTCAAAGCAGTAAGGGTTCAGGTTTGTCGTAACATAATAGTATAGCAGTATTAGATATGTATGTTCAGAACAAAATAAAATAAGAATAGTGTCGGGTGCAGACAGAGCAACGGCGCACCTGAACTGCTGAACAAGAGCCGTTGAAAATTCAGGATAGGGTTGCGAGAGTATCTTTGAAGATCCCTGCACATGGCAGTATGGCACTGAGCTAGTGAGACCTAAACCTGCTCAAAGGAGACCATGGGATAGTATCGCATTGCAAAGCAAGGTGAGCAGTATGGGACATTCACGTTCAGGAGCACATGTCTGAACCAAAGTGCGAGCCATCAGTTAGTGTGCATCGATGGAAACTTCAGAGAGGCCATACAAACATCAGAAAATGGAATCCGTCTGTTCTTGTTTTTTTTCTCTCTCTCTCTCTTTTTTAATGCAGGCAAGGTGTTAGGTTAGTTATACTAGTACAGTCTTAGAAATTGGTCGAAAAAAAAGTACAGTCTTAGGAAGAGAAACAGAACTATACAAGAAAGACTAACTGAACAGAAATCCTAGAAAATGGAGGACAAGATTATGGGAATATCTCTTCACATATGGCAGCGGGCTGAAACTGGTGAGGCCTGAAACGACCCAAATTCAGTTCAGATCAATTGTTAGCTGCACAAGATGAGCAGCAGGAGATCTTCAGAGCACCCTGTCACTGATCCTGAATGGCAGGTAGGAAAAAAAAACTTAGTGGTTTGACTACTAATTTAGGGTCCAACATGTTGTTAATCCACATCGATGCATGGAATAATCATGCAAGACAAATTCACGCAGCTGAAGTAGTGATCCTGTGTGATTTTGACAATTGGAGACCAAAACGAATACGATAACGGTCAGAGATTATTCTATCTCGGGGCCCGGGAAACCTGATGGGCTGACCCTGACCTGGTAAGGATATTGAGATGGCTTACTTGTACAGTACAGGTACAGATTCAGACAGGCTTGTTGTGCAAGAATGCACGAGTTGTGCGTTTGAGAAGTTGACAGAGCTAGCCTGGGTTACTTCAAGGTGGTGACCCAATGAAGTACACCGTGTATGATAAAGAGAAAAAAAAAACCTGTGATCTCGTCATTGTTGTATACATGGGAGCTCTTCCTTGATGGATGGGCATGTGCTATATAAGTATTCATATACAAGAATGAATACATGATTCATGTCTGCTTCTGGCTGTTTAGCACTGATCATCTACCGCAATTCTCTTCACCTGTTGCGAGTTCAGCAAAGCTAGAGGCTGCCATGTTCTGTGGTTGAGATCCTGGGAGCGTACTCCTACTACACTTGCAGATGTCTCAATGTCGACTGTCCACCTGGAACATAACTGCAGAATCTAGTTTGTCAGATTTATTCAGGAGATTTGCGATGATCCCATCCCATGTATCCGTCATGTAATAATTGGACTGCAAATCCTGGCACCAAGTTAACGGCCATGCACAAGTAAGAATACGTCAAAGTAGTCCGGTGTCAGCTTTGTTATTATACGTCAAAGCATGTTTCCGCGAAGCAAACCATTTCTGCAAGAACATGCTTTGAAATGGATTGGGCTTTCGGGCCGCAATTCCTGTCGAAATGGTTTGCTTCGCGGTACTTCAGGCACATCGGCTACCAGCCCAATACCTCCTTCTCTGCCAACACGGGCTTTCAACTGAAGTGGCCTTTTGGGCTGTGGTTCCTGCCAGCAGGATTTTCCTGAACGAGTTTTGCAAGTGACGGATATTGTCACGGTACAGAAAGCCAAGCAAGCTCCCACGAAGAGTAAAAAAATCAGAGTCTAAGGCCCAGACTAGAAGAAGTAAAGCCCAACCCACACCGATTGCGTCCGGTCTCTGCCGTAGAGAAGCAGCTGTAATCGTTTAAAGAGGGGAGAGGAAGCAAACTCAAACTCGTCTTGGTACACGCCGGTGAGAAACTTTGGAAGGCTAGCTGCGGCTAGAGCTCGCCGGCGACTACCGATTCCTCTGTATCGCTACTCGTGAATTCCACTATCCAGTAAAACCGTAGTAGTATAATCCATACTGTTACATATATGACCTCTGTCTTCCCCTATAAAAAAAAAGAGAAAAAAGATATGACCTCTGCCTAAGGTACTATGGTTCAGGGAGTGTTTAGTTCTCCATTTCACTCAAAAATTTTTTTGGGTTCTAGTCCATCATTTTTCAAAATGAAACTAAACACCATAAAAAAATGGCAAAAGTAATCCATTCTTCATTTTGGTCACAAGAGACCTAAAAAAGCCTAAAAGTGGTGCAACCCCCACCCAGTCCCATGAAAAATTCAATATTTTGGATGAAACTAAACATACCCATGAAAAATTTGTTATTTTATGTTTCATCAATCCAAAATAGTTGGCATTTTACATTCTATGAGGAACTAAACACACCGTTGACCGGTATCAATTCTCAGCATGATCTGGCATGACAGCTGGACTTAAAACAAACATTAGTCAACGTCATCTGCTGCCATGAAATCAAATCACGTTACAGATAAGTCAACAAAACAGCAACCTAGTTAGGATAAAATAAAAGTCGATACAATTTATAAGGAAAATACAGGTTCAAAAGCATTACACATGCATAGTAAGTTCAGCAAAAACTCTAGCATGCATAACATGGCCGAAATAGCCGACTCAAAAAAGACGCAGCCCGCCAGATAAACTTAAAACGTATTTCAGACCTCTCGACTATCGTCGCTCACATCCTTACCATGTTAAGTGTGGGACTTCCGGGGTGCATGCTGAACGCGCTCCTGATGGCAGCTTCCGCAGCCTCCAACCTGCTCTTGGAAGCATCTTCAAAGTGGATTCCCACATCGATGTGCTCTAGGCTTGAAAGGTGCTCGAAGCTAAACTCAAACCCCATCTTGGACTCTGTTTCCTTTGCATTAAATTGAAGCACTAACCTTCGGAGCTCTGGCATCGCTTCCTGTAAGAACAACATCTCCAGGCCACCTCCCTGATAAAAGTTGTGGTACCTGAAATCTTTAAGGCACCGGAATAGTTGGCTGCTGATGGTAAGCCGTTCATCAGGGGCATGCTGTACCCATAACTCGCAGAAGAGCAGAGCAGGTATGCCTCCGATGATGCAGAGGTCTTCCTGCTGAATCCTGAGAAATCTGAGTTGAAGATAGGTGAGATTAACAACAGACGCCACCTGCTTTGGAAAGCGAGCAATCCCTATCATCCTATTTCCATATACTACAAGGTTCCGGAGACATGGAACAATGGAGCACAATAAATCAACCATTTCTTCTGTCAGCAAATCTTCATAGTCACAAATCTGCAGTGATTGGAGCCCGAGATTACCCATCACAGTGAGAGATGACTTCAAAGCTTCCTCATATCTTCCTATATCATGACCAAGTTGTCCTCTGCTAGGCATACGCATGCTAATCCTCTTCAGATCACTCAAACTTCTAAGCGCTTGGACCAATTTTATGGAGAATTCCCATTCACCCGACAACTCCTGCATGGCTTGTAGATCTCCAATCTCATCGGGGACTTCTTCAACAGAGTTTGCAAGTAGACGCACCAGCTTTTGCAAATAGCATATGGATGGTGGCAATTTTCTCACTGGATTGTTACGTATATCTAGTGTTTGCAAATACCGCAGGTTCCCAATGTTCTCTGGAAGCTCAGTAACACCACAATAACGGATGCTCAAAAATCTTAGCTGGAAAAGGCTTCCTATATATTTAATGTTTTGGTTAGCTAGATCGCCGACATCATCTAAAACCAGTACTCTCAGATGATGCAGCTCTTTCAGATGAGAAATTCCCTGCTCTGGTATTTGATAAAAAATGATGGAACGAACCTGCGACCACTTATCCATAATCTTCTGCATCACTTCATCTCCCACATGTTCATTTTGTACTGAGAGCCTGCGAATCTGGTGACCACTACCATTATAGCTTTGTCCTTCCACTATGCTGGCGAAATTCTCCTCATGTGACAGCGATACAATAAGCTCAAGCACCATATCATGCACCTTAAAATATTGTACCCTGCCATCATACAGAATAATATGCATTGGTTGGATCAAGTTTCTGTTTGCAAGCTCATTGACGTAACTCTCTGCAACTTCATCCACTGTTTGACCCCTCTCTTCTGTAACAAACCCTTCAGCTATCCACCTCCATATTAGCTCCTCTGTGCAAATCTCCCAATCCTCTGGATACATACTAAGATATAGCAAGCAAGTCTTTAGATGGTATGGCAGATCATAGTAGCTGAGAAGAAGTATCTCTCTCATTCCATCGTGGCTAAAAGCAGAAACAATAGATTTGCACACTTGCTCCCATTGATCCTTGTTGGACTTCCCAGCAAGCAGGCTCCCGATAGTGATAATGGCTAATGGCAAACCATGACACTTTTCAAGGATTCCATGTGACACTTGTTCCAAGTGAGGAGGGCATGAAGAGTTGTCCCCAAAAACCCTCTTATAAAATAAGTACTGGGATTGTTGGTCGCTTAGAGGTTGAATGTCGTGGACATATCCTGCTAAACCGGTGCAGCATGATGTGGCCACATTGCTAATCCTTGTGGTTGTAATTATTCTACTGTTTAGACTGTTCTCAGGTAAAGCGGACTTCACAAGGTTCCATGCTTTTGTGCTCCAAATATCATCGACAACAATAAAGTACCTATACAATATTGTAAAAGAAATGTTAGTACCATTAATCACTATGGGAAAATGATTCTTTGCCTAGTGTTTGGTTCTTTGCCGAGTGTCTTTTTTCGGGCACTCGGCAAAGAGAACACTCGGCAAGGAGCCCTCTTGGCCGAGTGTCTATTTCTGGAGTGTTTTTTTTTTACACTCGGCAAAGAGAGGTCTTTGTCGAGTGTCTTTTTCTGGCACTTGGCAAAGAGGCTCTTTGCCGAATGTTTTTCATGTGGCACTAGGCAAAGATATTTTTCATGCAAATTTTGAAGCCCTAAACGAACTTAAATCAAAAAATTTTGAACTACAAAGTTGTATATCTTCTCAAAATGTACAACTCTTATTTAGATCATTTCTACATTTGACAAAATGAAAATAAAATTGTTCACAAATCTTATACGTCTCTTATATAGTTTCCTAAACTACAAGAGAGATACATAAGATTTAGAAGATGGTTAGAATCGCCATGTGAATGTGAAAACAACCAAAATAAAGATTTTTGATCTCGAAAAATTATGAAATTTTATAGTTGACAACTTTTTCATTTGAATTCATCCGTCATGCTCTGTATTTGAAAATTTTAAAATTCGTTTTTTTTAAACGATCTCGGATGGAAACAACCAAAATAAAGTTTGTAGATCTCGAAAAATTATGAAACATTGTAGTTGACAACTTTTTTATTTGAATTTATCTTGTCATGCAAAATTACGCTTCAATCCGCTCAAACTTGATTTTTTTTTCAAATTTTTTAAACGGCCTCGATGGGGAAACTCCCTAAATGAAATTGTAGATCTCGAAAAGTTAAGAGACTTTTTAATTGACACCTTTTTCATTTGAATTCGTTTAAGGCCTCAAATAAGCAATATTCACTCATTTTAGTATAATATTTGGGGAATCAGAAGGAATTATAGACATAAGTGAGTGAGTAGTGCAGTGGTTAGAGAAGGAGACGCGCATGAGGTCACAAGTTTGAATCCCACCGGCCGCCTAGCTGCGAATTTTGCATGAAAAATGCCACGACTTGCCGAGTGTTTTGTAATTTTTTCGGGAATTTTTCGATTTTCATTTTTGCCGAGTGTGACACTCGGCAAAGAGCACCTTTGTCGATCAACGATATGCCGAGTGCTCTTTGCTGAGTGCACATTCGTACCTTTGCCAAGTGCTCTTGCACTCGGCAATGAGCAGCTCTCCCGTTGTGAATATTGCTACCTTTGTTTTGCACCGAACAGTGCATCTTTTAAGTAAACATATTCTCATTAATAAACAGTGCATCGGATATCAATCAGTAAAAGGCATTCGTCATTATGTCACAGGATAGTAAAACTTCAAATATGAGAGTAGCTAAATTATGATTAGGATAATTGAAGATGGACTGAAAAATCATGTGCAAATAAATAGGATCCAGTTTTTAGGTTAAACTGGCCAACCTTACAAACATCTTGGACAAACCGGCCCAAGCTGGTTTCAGCGGAGGCTGCGCCATTTTATGACGGTCATGGCACGGTCTCTTGGTACGACTCAAAGCACGGCACAACACGAAATATTTTAGGCCCTGTGCCCTATCTAGGATCTCGGCAAGGCTGGCCAGGCACACATTTTGGACCGTGCTTGGGCTGGCACGACCCAAAAATGCCACGTTGACACTTCTACAACTCTACAATGCAATTTCATAGCATTTACTCTACTATCTTTCATCTAATTCTTGAAAAAAATATGAAAGTCATTAAAACTTGTATCAAAATAGTACACACAAGGTATATATATTTCATATGACAAGTGAAAAAAGAAGTCCGGTAGAAATATTTCAAATCAAAATAGTAAACATATTTCAGGCAGTGCTTGGGCTGGCATGACCTGAAGGCGTGCCATGGGCCGTGCTCGGGCTGAAGAAAAAAATTACCGTGCCACATCGGCATGACACGAGGTGCCTCCAGGTGTCTAGAGGGCATGGCCTAAAACAGCACGAAGCACGAGAGGGGCGTGTTGTGCTAGCCCAACCTGGCCCAAGTCCCGCCTCTAAGGTGCGCTAAGCCCAACAGAAACTGGTCTAGGCCATCTGCTTTAGTCAACTGTTACCTAATTTGATGGAAGACCAAACAGTGCCTGCCACCCCCAAAGCCGGGTGGTAACTAATTAGAACAAGGTTATAATAGTATGTTTGAAATTTAGACACGTGAGCATTCAAAACATATGGTGCACAGAAAAAAAGAAAAGATAGGAAAAATAGAGATAAATTGCATTGGGAAAAGATAAAAAAGTGTATTGGGAAGTGAGATTGTCAAAGTATATTGAGATAAAATTTGAATTTTATAAGGTCAATATCATAAGCCCAACACGGGCCGTTCTCCACGGTGGAATAAATGGGCCAACTCGGGCCCATGATGGAGACGCCATCGCCGCCCCGAAGACGGGCGGCCCCAGCGGCATGCCCTAGGGTGGCCGCCAGGGTGGGCGCCGCGGCCACCGCCGCCACCATGCCATCATCTGTTTCTATATCGAATAATCGCTTTAGGTTTTTGAAAGATTGAGCTAAGATTGGTAATTGAGTTTGTTAAAGATAGGAATGGAGAATCCATATCTATAAGGAATGGTGATACTAATTGTTTCTCACATAACGAATATGTAAGTTCTCATTCATCCTATAATTTTTTGCTTCTAGGTTACTAGTATTTTTATTAGTTGATACAAATTATCATATGTACATCATTTGGTTCAGATTGGCAAAGAAGTTATACTATATCCAAACATGAAGTCTACTCAAGTTGTGGCCAAGGAAATCGTTAGTTCAACTAATCCTAGTTGCACGCTAGCAGGACAGGCTCTTGGAAAGCAATTTTGTCAAGTTCTTGTTAATATTGTCATGAAAAGAGATGCAGTGTTGCCATGCCCTTATGTGGTGTTGAAAAGATGGCCAATGCAAAGGACCTGGGAATTGCATGGCCATATAATTGGGTAATAAGCAAGTCATGTTCTTGTTTCTTGTTTTGGAATTGATGAGTGATAAGGTTTTCTAATTAGTGATGTATGTAACAGCCGAAGCTTAGCAAGACATCAAAGTCAACCCATGATAAAGGTATGCGAAAATCATCCTAGCACAGTACCCCATTAGTTTGACTTAGTAGTACATTTTGTAGGATTGAACACTAAACATTTTGTGATGGTTGTTGGATGCAGTCCGTGGTGAGGCTGTTGGGGTCCTGCTGGGAGGACAAGGAGCTCCTACTGGTGTACTGGTGTAGGAGTACATGGCCAAGGGCTGCCTAGAGAACCATCTCCTCAGAAGTGAGCCGTGCAGTAAGTCACATTCTCTTTTAAATAAAGCATGCAGAGGCCACAATTTGATTAAATGAGAAACGCAAGATGCAATGCTGGAATGGTTTGCGTGCACACTTTCGATGTATGGCACTTGCAGCTAGAGATAGAATTGCACTTGCAAGTTCAGTACTTTTCTCGTATCACATTATTTCTGTAGTCAGTAGTGATGATGAAGTCCTTTCCTAAAGGAAACTTTCATTTTGGTCAAGTAAAATAAAATATGCTGTGAGTCTGTTAGCCGTACTCTCTGGTATTTTTTGAGCAAAAACCAGTACTGCTAATTATGGATATAAAGCTATGATGAACTTCTTTCTTATGATTGTGTATTCTCCAAAATGGAATGCTGATTGTATGGCTCATTTATTGTATGATAAGTACTGATCATGTGGTTAATGTATAATTATGTTGTCTAATCCTGATGTTAATGTGTAATTGTGTTGTTAATTTCTTGTATGGACAGCGGCTTACTATTGGACGCTATATAATATATTGCATCAAACCATTGGTCGCTATAAATTTGTTATTGGCGTTGAACGGTCGGTCGCTATATCTCTCACATGTCGTCCAGCAGTCAGTCGCTATAAATAAGGTTGGACGCTATAACATGTAGCGTCGCCCCTTTCAGCGACCTCTTTCAAAGCAACCGACCGTAGGTCGCTATAGCGACTTATAGTGACCGACCATAGCACGTTATAGATAGGCTGTGGTATAGTGGATTCGCTTTAGGTTTTTGAAAGATTGAGCTAAAATTGGTAATTGAGTTTGTTAAAGATAGGAATGGAAATTGTAAAATCCATATCTATAAGGACCTCTTAGTTTGCTTAGGAGTCAATTCAAGAGAATATAAATAGTAGGGAGCCGTAATCAAGTCGGTCAAGTAATAGATAAGCGAAAGCTCTTTCTATCTCGCTCTTCTCTCTCTCATGCCCGCCGCCTCCCCTCCCCTCTTGCGTTAGCTGCCCATGCCTTCCCAGCCGCCCACCACCCGCACCCAGCCAGTTGTGGCCGGCCCCGACCGCTACCCCCAACCAGCCTCAGCCGCCCACGACGCTACCGCAGCCGGCCACCACTGGCCGCCACTGTCCAATCTGCCACCCGCAACTGCCATGTCGGGGCCCCGGCCGAAAACCTTGACGGTCAATTTTTTTTGGAAAGGACGAAGTATAATAAATGCACATGCTAAAAGTATATTACTAACAAAGATTCCATCATCTAAAAAATCCCTAAAACCAAATGCTACATTTCAAATTGACTCTCGTCGTTTAATTTGGTTAATGATATCTTGTGGGCCTCAGTTAAGAATGCAAAAAAAAAAGGAAATCTGATTTTAGGACACCCAAATAGTATTATTATAACCTCGACTTCGACACTTTAAGAATATATACTATTAAAAAACGATCCTAGCATATAATTTGGCTTTTGAGAAAGGTAGCAAGGAATGCGATTATGTTTTATAACCGAGTGAGTCTATGTGTGCACACCACAAAGCGAACACGAGTGCCTAGCCGAGTCAGTTAGCTAGGTGGCTTTATTAGTACTCCTCAAGTCTTGGATTCGACTCCTCGTAGGAGTGAAGGCAAGGATTAAGATTAAAAATAACCTGCGAGAGAAGTTTACCTTCTATCTTAAACAAAATGTTCAGAGGCAGTCTTACCCTTAGCAAGTCAAGTGTTTTTTCTTGCACATCACAAGGACTAGAGACAATTTATTTCTATTACCTTTAAGAAGGATTTATATTTTTTAGTTAGTAACTAAACGTATGCATACACATAAATACAATAGTGGCAAGGGTGAGAAGAAGCTAAATATCAAGTATTATACTTCCTCGTCCTATAATATGACGTATTCTTGCATTCAAAATTTGTACACAAAGTATAAGAGATCTTATTAGAGGGACAAGAGCTGGTTTGCATTAAATTATCGCACAAATTAGTATATATTACCTATATAGATACGTTCCACTTATCAACTAATCTTTATTAATCATGCTAATGATAGCGTAGTAGGAAATAAAGTGAGGGCATACTGTCTTATATATTACTCTTATTAATCCGTCCTAAGATCTTCATACTACACTATATTACAGGATGAAAAGTATGTTTTTTCTAGATAAAACAACCAAAGGTTCCGGCTTGAGCTTCTCACAAAAGAGAGGCATCAGACCAAGCTTATTACAAGTTCACTCCAACGAAACTGACACGTGTACAAACTATAGTTCCGAAGGCGATAACTAAAGTTCCAACCATTTAAAGCAAAAATAAACATGGCTTTTGACTCTAATTAAACATGAGAAGTACGTACCTCTTATCTTGTAAGAATGCTCTAAGCTTGTCTATCTGTTGGCGCTCATCATCTGATTGGTCGACACTACTCCCTAGTTCTTTCAGCATATTAGCTAGTATCTTGGCAACATTAGGGTTCCGTGAAACTGGTACAAAACATGAGCAATTAAATTGACCTTTGATTTTTTGGTAAACTTGATTTGCAAGAGTTGTCTTGCCGAGACCTCCAAAACCCACAATAGATACAACTTTGAGTTGATGTCCATCGTCACCATTCTTCATCAGAAACTCGATGATCTCCTCCCTTGGACCTTCAATACCAACAAGTTTATCCGCTTCCACATACAGTGCTGGCAACCGAGGATCGATATGAACCACCTTGCTGAAATTAATAGCCTGGTCATCGACCTTGTACCTCAAGCGGCGCTCACTTTCTTCCTCTACACGAGCCTTGAGTTCGTCGATTAGTTTATCAATCTTGCGGCGTGACCATATCTTTTTAATCTTACTTGCCGTCTTCTTGACAAGGTTAGCTTTATCACCACCTTTGCTCATCTTGTATATGAAGAGGTCGATGCAGTCTTCAATATCGTAGCTGAGCTCACGCACCTTGTTCCTCCAATCCTTGAGCTGCCCATCCAACCTCTCCTCGTTGCTGGCCAGCTTCTCAAGCAGGGCTTGCATGCTGCTCAGCTCCCTTGTTAGATAGGAGATCTTGGTCTTCACTCCTTTCTGAAGCTTGTACTCCCCTTGTATCAACGCAGAGAGCTTGGGAAGCAGGGTGCCTATCACACCCATTGAAGCACTGACTATAGGAGCAGCCATAGACGATGTTGTTGCCTCTATCTCTCACAACCTTCGTCCCTGTCTTGCTTGTGGATGGAGAAATGATTCTTCTGCTGTGGTTGCAACTGCAAGAGTGTGTATACGTAGAAATAATAAACAATGCGTCGGCGGCTCTGCTGCTGTGGTTGCAAATGCAAGAGTGTATGTGTTTGAATGCTTACCGCCGGCGTGGAATCCTCTGTGGGCGGCTCTGCCTGCGCGCGCGGAGCTTTTGGTTGGCAGATCCGGGAAGCTCGCCCAGGTTCAGGCAGTCCCCGACACCCGGGGCGGCCGACGGAGAGGCATGGCTGTCGCCACCGGCAACAGAGGACCTGTGCACCAGGCGAGCTCGATCTGGTAGGATGTTCTTTGTTTGATTCGTGCTATGGGGAGGAAAGGAAAGAGTGGAGGAGGTATAGCCGAGGCCTGAGAGCGGGCAGTGGGAGTGGATCTGGCCGGTGAGAAGGCTTGAGCTGGCGAGAGGGGGAGGAGCAAGGCGACGGCGGCTGCCTGTTTTGCTGGGAAGGAGAGGCTAAAGGGACAGGCGACGCGTTGGTTGGGAGGAACAACAGAGGAAGACGAAGACCCCAAGTCAAGGTCTTTTCGCGTCAACAACGGCATTCCTCTTCCTGTGCCGGCGACCCGGGGTGGACCCAACGCCTCAGTGGGTCTTTGTTCCTGATTTCGTAGTGTGAACGCCGATCATCAGACATTGGCAGGTTACGTCTCCTGATGAGCCGCAAAATCAGATTAGCAACCACACTGACGACACAGATAAGGCAAATCAGACATCCGCAGAATCTGCACCACGTTCTGCCTGCTCCTCTGTCCTCTCGTGTACTCCCTCCGTCCCAAAATAGATGTCATTCTCGCTTCCCGAGAAGTCAACGTTTTCAAAATGCCGGCAATTATATACATGATTCATGTTGAGTGAAGTGAGTGTTTTTTTTCAGCCTGCTTATTTGGTTTGTCACGGCAAGAAAATTATTATGATATTTTCTCAACTGTGTTTTTTTTTCCGAAACTTCTCAACTGTGTTGTTGAATTGTTGGAATTGTTTTTTTTTAAGAAGTCACTGGAGGGATGAGAGCCCCACTTGAATTGATTCCATTGATGCGGACAAGCCAGTGCACGGAATTTGCCAAAAGGCAGGAGTTGACAAACAAAAGTCTCTGAAAGGAAAATTACATATCAAATAAGTTACACCAGTGATCGGATATTAAGCTATCCGAAGGCCTTAAGCATGTAGACCACAGGCGAATTGTTGGAATTGTTCCATAATCAGGCTAGACTTATTGTAATGCAAAGCAACATGAGCAAGATCCCGGATCGTGCGAGTGTACTCCAGCACTCGCAGATGTGTTAGATGTAGCCATAGCAAGAGTAGCTGAGTACACGGAGTTACACATGTACAACAATTACAATAAAAAGAAGGAAATGCAGGACCGGATTATTGGGATATTATCTCCTCGCGCATGGCATTGAGCTGGTGCCCCGCAGCTGTCCTGGTTCAGATTTGTCAAAATACTCGCAAAACATGAGCAGCAGGGGGGACCGTCCCTGATATGACCTGAATAATATACAAGGCCACCAAAAAAAGGGTCTAACCACGAGTTAAAGGAAAGGATCGACGATGACGAGTCCATCAACATCGACGGAATCTTCATACAAGGTAATATGGCTAAAAACATTTCGTCAGGTAGAGAGTGATATTGCAAATGGCCTTTTGGACGAGTTTGTCAATCCACTTTACAAGGAAAATACAGACCAAAAAACATTGCACTTGTATGGTATGTTCAACAAAAACTCTAGCACGGATAAATGGATAATAACATGACCGAAATAGCCAACTCAAAAAGGACCATGCCAGCCGGATAAACTTGATCTAGTCATCATCGAGGATTCAAGGTATTGTTGTTGTACTAAGTGTGCATCAAAATTAGCGACACATGAGAGAGAGAGAGAGATGGCAAAGAACCTTGCAACTCCTGCACATAATATTTTGATAGAGAGAAAATCCAACTCATCCACCCTGTACTTCAGATCCGTCGACTATTGGTCCCTCACGCCAAAGATCAAGCACTGGACTTCTGGGGTGCAGGCTGACCGCGGCCCTGATGGCAGCTTCCGCAGCCTCCACCCTGCTCCTGGTGGCCTCAAATGTATAGATTGCTACGAAGATGTCCTCTAGGCTTGAAAGGTGCTCGAAGCTGAACTCAAACCCCATCTTGGACTCTGCTTCCTGCGCTCTAAATCGAAGCTCTAACCTTTGGAGCTCAGTCATCGCTTCCTGTAAGAACAACATCTTCAGGCCTCCTCCATAATAAAGATTAATGTACCTGAACTCTTTAAGGCACTGGAATAATTGGCTGTTTATGGTAAGCCGTTCATCAGGGGCGTGCATTATGTATAACTCACAAATTAGCAGATCAGGTAAGCCCCCAATGATGCAGAGATCTTCCTGTTGAATCCTGAGAAACCCAAGTTTAAGATAGGTGAGATTAACAAGAGATTCCACTTGCTTTGGAAAGCGAGCGATGCCAGTTCCGTATACTGCAAGCTTTCGGAGACATGGAACAATGGAGCAAAATAAATCAACCATTTCTTCTGTCAGCAAATCATTATAGTCACGAATCTCCAGTGATTGGAGCCCAAGATTACTGATCACAGCGAGAGATGTCGACT
Source organism: Cymbopogon citratus (assembly GCA_031170775.1). Taxonomy (NCBI): domain Eukaryota; kingdom Viridiplantae; phylum Streptophyta; class Magnoliopsida; order Poales; family Poaceae; genus Cymbopogon; species Cymbopogon citratus. Next base: position 21,495 of record DXKC01000665.1, read on the forward strand.
TCAAAGCTTTCTCGTATCTTCCAATATCATGACCAAGTTGTTCTCTGCTAGGCATACCCAGGATAAGCCTCTTCAGATTACTCAAACTTCTTAGCGCTTGGACCAATTTTATGGAGAAAGTCCATTTGCCTGACAACTCCTGCAAGGCTTGTAGATCTCCAATCCCATCGGGGAGTTCTTCAACAGAGTCTGCAAGTAGACGCACCAGCTTTTGCAAATAGCATATGGATGGCGGCAATTTTGTAACTGAAGTGTTACGTATATCTAATGTTTCTAAATAGTGCAGGTTCCCAATGTCCTTCGGAAGCCCAGTAACATCAGAAGAATGGATGATCAAATATTTTAGCTGGAAAAGGCTTCCAATATATTTAATGTGTTGATTACCAAGATGGCTGACACAATAAAGACTAAGTACTCTCAGATGATGCAGCTCTTTAAGATGAGAAATTTCCTGCTCCTGCATATAGTAAAAACTAATGGAACGAATCTGCGACCACTTATCCATAATCTTCTGCATCACTTCATCTCCCACATGTTCATTTTGTACTGAGAGCCTTCGAATCTGGTGACCACTACCATTATAGCTTTGTCCATCTACTATGCTGGCGAAATTCTGCTCATCTGACAGCAATACAATAAGCTCAAGCACCATATCTTGCACTTTAAAACATTCTACCCTGCCATCATACAGAATACGCATTGGTTGGATCAAGTTCCTGTTTACAAGCTCATTGAAGTAACTCTCAGCAACTTGATCAACTGTTTGACCCCTCTCTTTTGTGATGAACCCTTCTGCTATCCACCTTTGTACTAGTTCATCTGTCCAAATCGTGCAATCCTCTGGATACATACTAAGATATAGCAAGCAAGTCTTTAGATGGTATGGCAGATCATAGTAGCTAAGAAGAAGTATATGTTTCATTCCTTCGAGACTAAAAGCAGAACCAATAGAATTGTACACTTGCTCCCATTGATCCTTGTTGGATTTCCCAGCAAGCAGGCTTCCGATAGTGATAATAGCTAATGGCAAACCATGACACTTTTCAAGGATTCCATGTGACACTTATTCCAAGTGAGGAGGGCATGAAGAGTTGCCACCAAAAACCCTTTTAAAAAATAATTGCTGGGATTGTTGGTCGCTTAGAGGTTGGATGTTGTGGACATATCCGGCTAAACTGGTGCAGCATGATGTGGCCACACTGCTAATTCTTGTCGTTGTAATTATTCTGCTGTTCAGACTATTCTCACGTAGAGCACACTTGACAAGTTTCCATGCTTCTGTGCTCCAAATATCATCAACAACAATAAAGTACCTACAAAATATTTGTAAAAATCAAGTAATCTTGCTACCTTTATTTTGCCACCGAACAGTGCATAGATTGAAATAAACATATTCTTATTAAAAAACAGTGTATCAGATACCAAACTGCAAAGGCATTCGTTATTGTGTCATCACAGAAACTAGAGGATCTTCTAGTTTCTCCAGTTTTACCCCCAATGCATTTTGGTAAATGGATTTCACCATTCTGATAGTAACTTGTACACCATCCATATTTCACCGTTTGATTAGCATAATTTTCAAAACTACAATTTGATCCATATAAATACAATATACGAGTTTAATAATGAGTTTGCTTCAAACGGTGATGTCAGGTTATTGGATCCGGGGCGACCCTGATGGCCCTTCCTGGCTTCACCTGCGGGGCTGATGGCCAACTCTGGCCGGCTATGGCCGGATCTGGCTGGCTTTGGCCAGCTGCGGCCGGCTGGCTGGGGCGGAGGGCGGCTACGGCTGGCCGTGGGAGGCTGGCGGCGGCTGTTGGCTGTGGAGGGAGGCGGTAATGGCGGCGGTAAGGGAAGGAGACGGCGGCGGGGCTGGGGGCCAACGATGGCCGGCTGTGATGGGGCGGAGGCTGGCGGCGGCCGGTTGCTGCCGACTGCGGGTGGCTGTGGTCGCCTAAGGAGCTGGACCTGAGTTTGTAGTGATAGTAGCCGGGCTCCGCTACTTTAGCGTCTTGTTATTGCTGCTTGTCCTGTTTAGCGTTAAACTCTTTGTTCATGCTGTTTAGCGAGACGTGGGTCTCTGCTATCGTCCATGAGGACACAAAACTTGGCGACATGTTGTGAAACCTTTGTTGTAAACGTTGTTGGTCTTTTTTCGAATGAAAAGGCCGGGGCTGTTGCCCTTGAACTCTAAAAAAAAGTGCGCATCACGAGTAGTAGATGAAATTTATTTCTATTACATTTAAGAAAGAAATATATTTTTCAGTAAGTAAACGTATGCATACACGTAAATACAATACAATGGTGGCAAAGGTGAAAAATACTAAGTATCAAGTTTTATACAATATCAAGTTCTATATATACTTCCTTCGTAGTACACTATATTATAAGATAGACGAAGTACATACCTCTTATCTTGTAAGAATGCTCTAAGCTTGTCTATCAATTGGCGCTCGTCATCTGATGGGTCAACATAACTACCTAGTTCTTTGAGCATATCAGCTAGTATCTTGGGAACATTAGGATTCCGTGAAACTGGTACGAAACATGAACAATCAAATTGACCTTTGATTTTCTGGTACACTTGGTTTGCAAGAGTTGTCTTGCCAAGACCACCAAACCCCACAATAGTTACAACTTTAAGTCGATGTCCATTGTCATCATTCTTCAGAAACTCAATAACCTCCTCCCTTGGACCATCAATACCAACAAGTTTCTCCGCTTCCACATACAGTGCTGGCAACCGAGGATCGATGCAAACAACCTTTGTAAAATTAGTAGCCTGGTCATCATACTTGTACCTCAACCGACGACCACTTTCTTCGTCAACACGAGCCTTGAGCTCATCAATTAATTTAGCGATCTTCCGGCGTGACCATATCTTTTCAATCTTAATTGTTGTCTTCTTTATGAGGCTGGATTTGGCACCACCTTTGCTCATCTTGTGCACGAATAGGTCGATGCAGTCTTCAATATCATAGCTGAGCTCACGCACCTTGTTCCTCCAATCCTTGAGCTGCTCATCCAACCTCTCCTCATTGTTGGCCAGCTTCACAAGCAGAGTATGCATGCTGCTCAGCTCATTCCTTAGAAAGACGATCTTGCTCTTCACTCCTTTCTGAAGCTTGTACTCCCCTTGCATCAACGCAGAGAGCTTGGGAAGCAGGGTGCCTATCACACCCATTGAAGCACTCACTATAGGAGCAGCCATAGATATCGCCGCCTCTATATCTTAGAACTCGCCCTCTCTTGCTTGTGGATGCAGAAATAATTCCTCTGCTGTAGTTGCAACTGCAAGAGTGAAAATAATGTAACGGCTGCCTGCTGTGGTTGGAAATGCAAGAGTTTGTGCTTGAATGCTTACCGCCGGCGTGGAAATCTCCGCGGCTCTGCCTGTGTGGAGCTTTTGTTTGGCGGAGCTCGCCCAGGTTCAGGTAGTCTCCCTCTCCCCTACCAGGGGCGGCAGACGGAGAGGCATGGCTGTCGAAACTGGCAGGCCGACAGACGACCTGACACCAGGCGAAGCAGATGGGAGAGACAGGGAACCACCGGAGCTCGATCTGGTAGGAGGCGCCTTGATTGATTAAGGCGGATATGGGGAAGAAAGGAAAGAGTGGAGGTACCGAGGCTTGAACTGGAGCAAGGCGACGGCGGCGGGGCCAGATGCCTGGAGGGCCGGGGTGCCGCGGGCCGGCGACCGTCAGCAGGCTGCGTGGCGCTGCGGAGGTCGGCCGCCGCCCTGCGCGCGGACGGTGGACGGGGAGGGAGTCAGGGATGCCGGCGGCCGGTGTAGTGGCGGGATGGGCAGCTCCGGACACCGGCGGCGGCCAGCTCCGGCCTCCGGCTCTCGTCTCCTCTGTTGCGCGACTGCGCTCGTGTGCGGCTGCGGCGGACCAGGGAGACGGACAGACCGGGTGGAGGTACCGCCGAGGCCTGAGAGCGGGAGGTGGGGCTGGATCTTGCCGGTGAGAAGGCTTGAGCTGGAGCAAGGCGACGGCGGCTGCTGCCTGTTCTTGCTGGGAAGGAGAGGTCAAGGAGACGAAGACCGCATCAAGGTCCATCAAGTCAACGCGATCAATGTCCCCTCCCCTGGCAAATTTTGCCTTGGGCCTTGTTTAGTCCCAGAATTTTTCTCCAAATTTACTATGTAAAAAAAAGATTTCCCATCACATCAAAATGTCAGCAAATGTATGGAGTACTAAATATAGATGAAATTAAAAACTAATTGCATAGTTTGGTTGTACTTTGCGAGACGAACATTTTGAGCCTAATTAGTCAAAGTTTGGACAATTTTTACCAAATAAAAACGAAACTGCTACGGTGCTCGGGAGAGCACTGTGCAGAATCGGTACCTCCCCATTCGGGAATCTAAACGTGGCCTTGTTCTCGAAACCGAGCAGGGAACGCCCATCATGAGGCCACACTGACGACTAAGACAAATGGCAAATCAGACACCGCAGAATCAGCACCACGCTCTGCCTTATTGAAACCGATCTGGTTGTGATTGACACTT
>DXKC01000668.1:0-19402 GCA_031170775.1 Cymbopogon citratus
GCCTTTTGCATTGGCTTTTCGTGCTCGTTTGTGGTGTCTCGCTGTGTTCCTAGGGAACATCCACCCACTAGTTGGGTCGTGGACATCACGGGGTTTGGTTTGCTCGTTTGGCGGTGAAGTTGGGACAGTGGCCTAAATATTTCGAAAGAATTTTACGGCTCTCATTCACCCCCCTCTGGTCGCCGTTTCCAGTCCTTCATGTTTTAAATTAAATGCTAGGCTTAGTGATGATTAATGTTTTGTTAAGCTTAGTGATAATCGCCTGGAAACCATATGCTAGCTCGGTTTTGAATTATTTCAGTACCGATCCATATATGTCGCCGGCTGGCCGGAAAAAAAAGTTTTGAATTATTTCATCGGTGATGATAAATGCTAGGCTTAGTGACGATTAATGCTTTGAATTATTTCATCAGTTTTGATAGTTCGCCGGCTGGCCAGAAAAAAAAAAACATGTACTACTACTATGCATACGGTGCAACAATCATTCAATTGAGCATGCGATCCATATATGGTCACTGTCCGGCCGGCCGGCCGGCCAGTTGCTGCTTGTCTGAGTCGTCTTCGCCGTGGACGGATCAGAGGCACTGCACCACACTGTGACACCACACATGATCCATGCTTTGCACTTGCACCTGACAGGCTAGAATCAATCTCAATCGAATCGGCAGTGCCGTTCAGACACTCTGATTGAGAGTTGCAGTTCCAGAGTGCAGGGTATCGAAACATTTGAACCCCTGGACAAACACGACACGGTAGGGTTGACCCATCTTTCCATCCATCAATGCTTGGAAAATTTCAAAGGATGGAAACATTTAAATTGCAAATTAAGGTAGTATAGCGCATGGTTTGCGCCCCTACGATTGTCCGGCAGGCCGGGAGTGTGTCATCTTCGCATCATTCGATTCACAATTGAGGCTGCGTTGCGTTCGGAGTGGTTGAAGCGCTTTCGGGGTGACGATGCCATGTGTGGGGCCTGTCAATTGCCCTCAAAGAACGGGCAGGCGGTCGCAGCCATGTCCGAGGCTTCAGTCGCGGACTCGCGGTGGTACATGGCGGTTGAGCCTCGGTGAAGTTCTTGTTTGAGTCTTGGCTGCCTGCTGACCCAATGGATCAGGTGGGTTGGTCCGGCCCTGTATGCACATAATCTGTATGATTTTGTAGTTTATGCAAGTACTCCCAAATGACTATGGACTGTCCATTTGTTTGGATCCAATGGTCAAGATCATCTATTACCTCCTACTCCTTGGAGGAAACCAAGTGGAGCTATGTGAGAAGCATTCTTTTTGAACCGAGTTTTTGTTGCGTCTCACTCCAAGAAACAATGATTGCATGTAGAGGCCAGACAACTCATGCATGTTCTTGGCTAGCTCCACTTCAATCTCTCGTTCTCGTCTTGACAGCTGAAATTTTAACCATTGGTCATGGCATAGGTATAACCTTTACGTAGCTAATAATTTATAAAGCAAGGTTTACTCTGTAGTCACTTACAATCAACTGTTGAAGTCATTTGTATAGGTAGGTGAAGCAATGGAAGTCACCAACCAAGCATGTAACCACGTGTACAACTTTTATTATAAATAACTAAAACTTCTCATGCTATTACGTGTAGTGACACAAATATGAGAGTCGGTTGAGAGAAGAGAGGATCAATGCTACAAGAAAATATCTACGGTAGATCGGCATGTCCAATTGTATACAAGGAATGGGATGCAATGGCAATGTTTGCTGAAATCAAAAGCAAGTCCCAGGGATCATGTACAAGCCTTAATACTGAGTGAATATTTTTTTCTTCTAGGTTCTAGCACAAATTCTTCATATGTAGAATGAACCGATAGTGATGAACTAGCATCTATGTGGAATCGGCATATACAACATTGTCAAAGTGTGGCATGGATGTATTAATTTTAAGCACCGGATACATTGGGCGTAGTCTAGATCGAGTGGCTCTGCTGGACTCGTCTCGACTAGAGAGGCAATACTTCTTTGCGTTCGAGAGACAAGACAAGATCAGCTCAGCAACCATGGATGCACTGAGCTTAGCTAAGCTAAGCAGGGCCTACAGGTAGATGGCAACACCAACTGTGTTCCTCCTGCTCTTACCCTCTCCCCAACACCAACTGGCACCCATGGATGCACTTAGCTTAGCTAAGCAGGGCCTACAGGTAGGACAAGTGTCTTCAGCCGTGCTGGCGACAGACCCTGATCTTCACTCCAGTTATCTCCATGCATTCATCACTTAAGCGATGTAACAATTTTGTGGGAGAGCGGGCGGCTGGGCTGGGCAGACTCAAAAACATTTTTTTATGTTACTTTGGCAGCTCATAACTCGTGTAGTGAGCAACCATTGGATCAGCTGTTGTCCACGTGAAAAGAAGGAACCTGTGCATAAACATGGGCGCGCTGGCTTCCTTTATTTAGCAGACTTGTAGCTAATGATGCAGCAGTGTCATTGTGATTCAGCTAGTATATAGCTAATCTTCTGTTTCACTGACAATGCATGATCGGATATTATGTTGGGGTGCAATTATATATTTTCTTTCTTTTTATTAGTAGCAGATGATAAGTAACTAGTATCGTTTCCATGAATACCAGAACTGTAATATTCCTTAGTTTCAAGGATCAACATATAAGATTCTACAGCTCTGTTGCGAGCCATATCTACAGCTCAGCCTGCCATTGATGTATGTTGAGCCAATAATCTCTAGGGTCCGGTGGTCCTCTTCCACTTTGTGGGATTGGGAGCTCATTGCACAACGCTTAGCTACAACTACAAAGAGACAGAACCAACGTGCTGACCACCAGCGCCGTGGCCGACGTGAGCCACATGTGATCACCACCACCCTGACGACCTAGAGAGTTCAACCGTAGGACTACGCCAGAAAAGCTTATTTGTGACGCGTCTGGAGGCCTATTAGTGATGATGCGTAAGAGACGCGTCACCGTCAGAGATAAGGGCCTATTAGCGACGCGTAAAAACGCATCACTGATAGCCTCAAACAGTGACGCGTGTATCAATACGCGTCACTGATAACACTTTGTTAGTGACATGTACAGCTAACACGTGTCACTGATAACTATTTTAGAAAACAAAAACAAAATACGATGATCATATATATATATATATATATATATATATAATATATATATATATATATATATGAAAGGATCAAGATGCCCAAGAGGGGGGCGAATTGGGCTAATTCTAAAAATTTAAGCGGAAATTAAACCTACTAGCCATATTCACCCACCGGTGCCTAGGTGTGTTCCTAATGATTCTACCGATAAAACTTTTGCACCCTAGATTCCAATCCTATTCTAGCATGGCAATTCCAGGAATGTAAAGACATAAAAGTAATTGCTAGAATGTAAATGCGGAAAGTAAAAGGATAAGGAACACGGCGATGTTTTTCCGAGGTATCGGAGAGTCACCACTACCCACTAGTCCTCGATGGAGCACCCGCACAAGGGTATAGCTCCCCCTTGATCCGCGCAAGGACCAAGTGCTCTCTATTGGCTGATTCTTCGTCGCTCCGACGCGGTGAATCGCTAATAACCGCTCACACCATAAGTTGGGCCATCCACAAGCTCCCAATCACCACCAAGCCGTCTAGGTGATGGCGATCACTAAGAGTAACAAGCACAAACTCTCATTTGACCTCGCAAAGCCTAATGAGACGGTGGATGCACACTTTGCTACTCTCTAAGCACTAACGAGGGCTTCAACCTTGGATTCTCAAATCTCTAGCACCACAATTAGGCTCTTGCAATCTCTTGCACTCCAAAGATGTTGCTCAGCTGAACAAATGTGCAAGAGAGCCTCCATGGACGAGAAAGAGTTGTATTTATAGACCCAAGTCAAAAATCCAACCGTTATGTCCAATTCAGCAAAAGTCACAGGCGCCGGACGCTCTGGCGCAGGGCGCCGGACGCGTCCGACGCACACAAGTTCAAATACCAGCAACTAGCCATTTCAGGCGCCGGACGCGTCTGTCGCCTGACCTCCGACGCGTCCGACGGTAGTGCTAAATAACATGCCCTCTGGACAGAGTCCGGAGGACGACTGGCGCGTCCGGACCGGCATCCGACGCGTTCAACCCCGCAGGGCCATCCCCGGACGCATCCGACAGCCTCCAACAGGCGCGTCCGATGGTCCAAACCCTTGCTGCGCACGCTAGAACAATGGGCCGGACGCTGATGTCAGCGTCCGGCGCTCTTCCAAGTTGCGTCCGACGCAGCTTTCGAAGCCCAATTCACTTCCAATTCAAATCCTTTGTGAACGGCTTCGACTCCAACCAATCTTAGGGCCTCCTTGTTGCTTCCTAGCGCTAAGTTTCACAAGTGTGCACCACACCTAAACCATTAGCCTTACCTAGGCCAAGCTACTCATTCGTACCCCCTTAATAGTACGTCCAAAGGAAAAAACAAAGTCCTATCGACTAATCCGATGTCCTCCAACACCAGCGACAATCGGAACTAATCATCCTAACCTTGTCGTCCGTCCTTTGAAAACCGGAAATGATTTCCATCGCTAGGGGGCATGAATACCAATTGCCCGAGATTGCCATTACCATGACCTAATTTACCATTGTTTCTGCAAAACACACATTAGTCATGATAATTAATATTGTCATCAATCATTGAAACCCACACTAGGGGCCTAGATGCTTTCAATCTCCCCCTTTTTGGTGATTGATGACAACCTCTAGAGTATGGAGTTTAGAGTTGAGGTTTTCAAGCATGCTTGATTCACATGAGCCATTGACAAGAAGAACAAGGGTTAAGAAAGCTCATGTGACACCTAAGCCAATATAAAGTACTCATAAGATCTACATGAAGAGTTAGTATCACAATAACATATCACTACTAAATTTTGACCCTATTGCATCGCGTCCCCTTGCATCAAACTCAAATCTGATGCAATAGGTGGCTGCTATTGCATCAATTTTTGGAATCTGATGCAATATGTGGTCGTTATTGCATCAAAAAAGAGTTGGATGCGATAGTAATTCATGTTGATGCAATAAGTGTGATCTATCGCATCATTTGGAACAAGGGATGCAATAGGTAGAAATTATTGCATCAGACACATTTGGTTGCATTAGTATCAAATTTTTGATGCAATATGTAGGTGGTATTGCACCGGTTTAGAATATTGATGCAATTAGGAGGTACTATTGCAACGGATTTATGTTTGTTGCAACAAGTATTTTTGGATAGAAAATTGACTAACGTGAAAATACCTTGTGGCTATCCAATAAGTGAATTGTTAATTTTTAATAAAGTGACACCTCTAATAAGTAAATTGTTAAATATTTATAGAGAAATAACTTCCACCTAATAATTGAATCGTTAATTTTAGATAAAATTTTTTTAAAAAATAACTACCCAGGTAAAGGAGTCGATCCTAGACCCCTATGACTGTCCAGGTCATGGCCAAGCCACTAGGCTAGCTGTACGTTGATGCATGGTCTAGTATATTTTTTCTTTTATGCTATTATCTAATCATGTTTTGAGTCTATATGCATATGCTAACCCGGTCCTTAAGCCTTCAAAGGCCCATCAGCCCATGCCCCTGCGTGTTTTCTTTCTTACCTGCCTGTGCCGCCGCTACGAAGGCGCCAGCCCTAACTTCGCCGTCGCCCCGTCGAGCGCCGTACACCGGTTTCTCGTGTCATCTCCGCTCGAGCAAGCTGTTGGCCGGTGAGTGTGCCTTTGTCTCGTCCACCTCCCTGTGCAGTCTTGTGTCAAACCGAGAGGCACGTATATCTCAATTCATGTGCGCTGGTGAGCTCCTTTTGCTCTGCCGATCATGGCCGCTGCATGCCGCTCATGTCCATGTTAATTAATACAACGTATATATATATTCCTACAATCATGCATGCTGCCCGTTCTTCTTACTGGCCTGCTAGCACTAGCCACACTGATGCAAGATCTATGTGTTAGCAATAACATATATATGAAGTCATCTATTTCTAGAAATTATATATGAATTTAATTAACATACACGTAACTAGTTTTAACTAAGACAAACATAGGATTACTATGGTGATTTATATACAAATACTAAATGATTAATTGTAATTTAGTTTTCTACCTCAAATACAAATCAGTATCACAGCTTATTGAGCATGTCCTTATTTATCTTTGTGTGTGTTTGTCAGGTGTTCAAATCAATGTCACACCAAGGAGGTAGAAGTTGGATGCGGCTGGATAAGGCATCTGCAGAGTGGCAACAAGGATTAACACATTATCTTGATAGCACCTTTGGAGGCAGCTCTAAAGGAGGAACAACACCATGTCCATGTTCAGCATGTCGTTCCATGTCATTTAGAAAAAGGTCGGATGTTCAGAATCATTTGCTCCGGAAAGGTTTTGATGAAAGCTTCATCCGAGAGCAGGAAAGTATATGTGAAGGTTCAGCTGTTGATGATGATGATGTTGTTGATGATAGGGCTCGTACCACAGATTTGATACATTCTATGATCAGGGGTGAAATACGTGGAGAAATCGATGAGGAAGAGCCAAATGAGATGGCAAAGAAGTTCTTTAAATTGCTACAAGAGGCCAAGAAGGAGTTGTTTCCAGGCTGCACAGAAGCTACCCAGGTGTCTTTCATTGTCAAAATGTTTCAGATGAAGTGCATGTTTGGTTGTAGTAATGCTTGCATGGAGTACCTACTTGGGCTGTTCTTGCTTATTCTTCCTAAAGGACACTGCCTCCCAGATAGCATGGAGAAGATCAAAAAGGTTGTTAGAGATCTTGGTCTAAACTATGAAAAGATAGATGCATGCTATAATGATTGTGTGTTATTTAGAGGGAAAGAATATGAGGGCCTGGATAATTGCCCAAAATGTGGTGAGACAAGGTGGAAGCAGTCTAAAGAGGTACAGGATGTTGACAGTAGTTGTGGCTCAAAAAAGCGTGTTCCACGTAAAATCTTACGGTACTTTCCACTGATTCCACGGCTCCAAAGGATATATATGTCAGAGACTAGAGCATCAGATATGCGATGGCATAAGGAAGAATTGGTGGTTGATGGAAAAATGCGGCATCCTGCGGACTCCAAAGCATGGAAACATGTGGATGCAACCTATGAATGGTTTGCAAAGGATCCTCGTAATGTTAGGCTTGGTCTGGCATCTGATGGATTCAATCTGTTTGGTATGTTGAATGTGTCATACAGCTGTTGGCCTGTGATTTTAATTCCTTACAATCTTCCACCATGGTTGTGTTTGAAACAGTCGTATTGGATGCTGTCGATGATGATACCAGGAGCGAGATCGCCTGGTATTAGCATTGATGTGTACTTGCAGCCTCTAATTGATGAGCTCAAAGTTCTCTGGGAAGAGGGTGTGAAAGCCTGGGATGCAAAGACGAGGAAGCCTTTTGATTTGCATGCAATTCTACTGTGGACAATCAATGACTTTCCAGCATATGCGATGCTTTCTGGATGGAGTACGAAAGGCAAGTTTGCATGTCCATACTGCCATACGGAAACAGATTACTTATGGTTGAAGCATGGGAACAAGTTCTGCTACATGGGGCATCATCGCTTTTTGCCTATGGACCACAAGTGGCGCAAAAATAAGGTCAGTTTCAACAACCAGACAAATTATAGGGAGGCTCCATAACCACTAACTGGAGAACAGGTGTTGCAACACTATGAAAGTTTTGACCAAGTCACATTCAGCCCTGAATCAAAAAATAGGAAGCAGCGTGATGAAGAAAAGAGATGGCACAACTGGAGGAAGAAGAGTATTTTCTTCCGGCTTCCTTACTGGAAAAATTTGCTTATTAGGCATAACTTGGATGTGATGCATATCGAGAAAAATATATGTGAGAGCATATTGGGAACTTTGTTAGACATAGAAGGTAAAAGTAAGGATAATGAGGAAGCTCGGCTTGACATGCAGCATCTTGGGATAAGGATGGATCAGCATCCAGTGCATGTGAATGGTAAGTTCACCTTACCACCTGCTTTGTACAAATTAAAGAACGAGGACAAGAAACTTTTACGCAAATTTCTACATGAAGTTAAGTTGCCTGATGGGTACGCATCCAATATCCGAAGATGTGTGGATGAAAATCGGTTTCTGCTGTCTGGTTTGAAAACTCACGATTATCATATTATATTCCAGAAACTTTTACCATTAGTACTACGCAACATTCTGCCTCAAGAAGTTGTTGTCCCATTGATTAACTTGAGTAGGTTCTTCAGTTCGCTTTGTTCAAAGGAGCTGGATGAAAAGGAGCTTGCTAACATGAGTGCTTCGATTAGGGAGACTCTATGTCGGCTTGAGATGATATTCCCACCTACTTTTTTTGACATCATGGTACATTTGCCAGTTCATCTAGCTGAAGAGGCTTTACTTGGTGGACCTGTATGCTATAGATGGATGTATCCCGTGGAGAGATATCTGCGTACGGTAAAAGGTTATGTGAGGAACAAAGCACATCCAGAAGGCTCAATAGCAGAGGGATATATCACAGAAGAGTGCATGACATTTTGTTCTATGTTCTTCAAAGACATGCCAACTCGCCCAGAGCGTCATGAAAGCGCCGCAGTGCCTGAACCACCATCTGGTTTGAGCGTTTTTGCTGACCTTGACTACAGTAGGAAAGGCTATAGTTTAGAGGTCTTGGACAAATCCGAGATGCTGAGAATAAGGCACTACATACTCACAAATACCAAGGAGTGTGATACTTTGCCTGAGTGAGTTAAATTAAACATTTCAGCATGCTTTTTTTTTGTTCACATGATATATTACTAATTCTTTGCATTTTGTGGTCTGCCCACTGCAGTGTACATAAGGCTTCACTAAAGAAATATAATCCGCATAATGTTGAGAGAAGACACAAGCAACATTTTGTTGGTTGGTTTGAAGACAAAGTGAGTCACCAGAATTTTTTTATGTTCATTTTATGATGCACGTGATGAAAGCATCTTATTAAGTTTTGTTAAATGGATGTACAGACCAAACAAGAATATGACCAAGGAAAAGCTAGTGAGGAGATGTACAACCTTTCTCAAGGACCAGATGATATTGCTCGGGTATTTAATAGATGTTTCATCAATGGCTTTCTATTTCGGACGGTGTCGGCAGAGACGAGCTTGATTACACAAAACAGTGGTGTCCTTGTCAAGGGGGATGAAAGTACGGGTAATATGGACTGGTACGGACTTATTAAGAAAATTATCTCTCTACAATTCATTGGTGAAAAGGAAGTGATGATGTTTCAGTGTGATTGGTTCAATGTCCCCGCTCCAACAAAGAACAAAGGTACAGGGTACAACAAAGATCAATATGGAATTATAGATATTGATACTACCCGTCTCAGATATTCAGATGAGCCCTATGTTCTGGCGACACAAGCAGAGCAGGTGTTTTATGTCAAACATGCAAAGAAATCAAATTGGTGTAGCGTTGTTCGAATCAAACCAAGAAACCTTTTCTCCATGCCGGAATCAGCTAGTATTGAAGAGGAAGCAGAAACTGATGTTGACTCATTGCTTGTTGGGGTGGAGGACGTGACTATTAGAAGCGATCAGGGGGACTTGATGAATTGGCGACGAACGGACATGGAAGGGGAAGCAATTGATTCTTCTGTTATTCAGAAAGCAATTGCTAAATCTGTACCAGAACCAAATGAAGAAGATTTTAGTGATGAGGTTGAAGATGAGGTAGACGCATATATTGACGATGGAGTTGTCGCACCTGCAGTTGCGACAGATGACGAAGCTGATGATGATTTTTTTGTTTAAGTATTCACAATTTTTCTTGAATGATGTTTGGATGTTCTTAGCAGATCACAACATGCGTATGTTAAAACGTGTGTGTGAGCAGCAACTAGCAGGTTTGAATTTTTGTTAAGGATTATTTTCTGGATTCCCAGCTACTAGCATGACTAAATACTTGCGTGACTCAGTTTTTAGAGCACCTGTCTAATATTACATCTATATCCATGTTCGTTAATTGTATGATTGTTGTCAAAAATTAATCTGTTGATGAAATTGTGCTGTTGCCTGTGCGCTGCAAAATAAACTCGAACAATCTTATTACTGAATGCTGATAAAAGTAACAGTACCGAAGGACTTCCAAGCAAAGAATTTGCTTACGTTTAAGCACTTGCCTCAGAAATTACACACAGGTTGCATTCACTCAGTGATCAGAACTCAGAATTTTCACTTACTCTGGGCACAGAAAATGAAGAGATTCTCATTTACGACAACAGAACAGGAGGTTATCACAAAATAGTTCGATGGAGGAGCTTCCTCAGGTTCCACAACTTAGATAGAACGAACAAGCAGATAGATATAACGAACAAGCAGCACTAAAGTGCAAGTATTCACATTGTCCCTAATAAGTTTTACTTGACAACATTAGGTGACATCTTGATGATAAGTCTCAAAAAAGCTGAGCCATTCTTTCCATGCCACTGAGGCACAAAAACCATCCCATTCTCCCTTTTCCAGATGCAGTATACCTAGCATTGCACAAATATCAAGTTGTAAAATTAAACAGGTGGTTCTTACAATCAAATCCACACGCAGTTGATGTTTCAACTATGAACAAGAAATATGTGGAACTTGCCTGCATTGATCTCATGAGCACTTGCCCTCATGACTGACATGAGCAAAGTTATATTAGTATTGAATGTGACAAGTGAGGATGAAAAGAAATAGAACCAACAATATTCAGGTGACTCCTACAGTACTGCTATACTACCACTACATCATCAGTTATAAAAATGCGAAGGGGAAAAAAAGGATACTGAATACATGTATGTGGTGGAGTAATGAATTTTGCCATTCTGAACAAGTACCAGCCTTACCTTCAAAGACATATGACTGGTTTTGCAGAGGACATCAAGCTGCTGCACACGGAGTGACAGATACCCAGCAATTTGGTTCACTGTGCACCATGGCAAGCAGTGGCATCCAGGCTCTAAGATTTCGTCAAAATTCCCAAAAGATTCATTGATGGCTACTGTTGATTGATCCACTTGAACCAAGCCAAGTGCTTGACCAATGTCTTATCTACAAAGGAACAGGGTTATAAAGCAAGGCACACCCCTACTAAATTTTTTTTCCATATATTTTTCTATAAGATTAGAAACTCACTGTTTTTTCAGCATAAGTTAATTACTGAAATCATGAGGCTAACTGATGTCCACATTACAGTTAATTAATGAGGCCATATACAGTTAAAGTAAAGGCCAAATTTTGTTACATGTTTGGACAGGATCTTAGAATAAATTGTATAGAATGCGTCTCAAAATAATCCAAGAAAAGTATAAACTCAGAGATAGAATCCAAGAAAAAATTAAAGAAATATAGTTAAATACAATTGAAAAAATTGTCTTAGCTAGACAATTGTCAATATCTGAAGTTTGGCGAGGAGGGGAAAGGCAGATCTTACCTTGTTCTTGCCCTTGTTGCCTGGGTTAGGGCTCTTCTTGGCCAGGTTTGGGGTCGACGACTCGCCTTTGATGCTCCTCTTCGCCGGGATTGGGTATGAAGGCTCCCCTTTGATGCGCTTACCTCGTGGCACACGCACCTTCGATTGGACGTCGTCGTCGTCGATGATGCAGATCACCTCGCGCACGGCAAAATGGTCGCGCGCGTTGCGATGCGCGTTCTAGGCATTGAGGAGGTGCTTGCCGCGAGCCATGGACGGCGCCTCCGTCCGATTGACGCCGCCGCCGCCGCAGTCGCCAGTCTTGAGAGGATGGAACGGGTGGCGGAGTCATCACGGGAGAGGGTCACGGGAGAGGATGGTCGCTCACAGTTGTTTCCAGAATCACTGGGCCGGCCCAGTTAGTATATTGTTTGCCTGTTCTCTAAGTGATCAAACATACGAATCCCACATCGTGAATTCAGAGATGCAGAGACGTAGTTAAAACCTCAAGGCTGCTAACTCGGTCGAACTTACTACCTGCATCACTAGCTTGACCAAGCTGAACTTTGTTAGTCCTGTTCAAGCCAAGGTCGGCGGTCCAACGCCAAAATTTTTATGCAATTTTTATCTTTTTAAATTCAACAATTCCTACAACATTAACAAAATTTTAAAAAAAATTTGTGATTTTCTCCAACAATTTGTTTGTAACTTGCACTGTCATTTCCAACAACCTAATATGTCAACAAGTTTCCGATCGTGCAGTGAACTTGATGCGTCCTTCGAGATCCCACAACATGGGCGTCATACCATCAATGGAGCCCACCCTAGACCGACACCAATTATGGAAACATAGTGATTTGATCCTCGTGCGCAAGAGCGCATCCTTTAAGGGTGCTCTTATTCCCATCAAAGACGTACCAACATTCGAGCACAACCTTGTAGCAAAACTGCCGCCAAATCATACCCAACAACATCGGATGACACCCTGCCCACAACGGATCTCAAAACATAAGTGAGGCGACAAGCACCTCAGCATATAAACAACGACACCACTGGTCGACTCGGCAAGAATATGTTGGTGCCCTCTTACCGGCGCACCAAGACTTGGAGTGAGCTAGGTTCTCATCATGGAACTGAAATATAGCGACAAAGACTGCTACCACGAACAATGATACAAAAGAGAAAAAAGGCCTAAGTGAATTCGAAAATAGTTTATTGTTGTAATACCAAATCATGTACTCTCATTTTATTATTTTTCTAAATATGGTGTAATTATCTTAAAATTATAAAATGTAAAAAAATAAATCATACAAGTATTTGAAAAAATACAAAAATAAATCACACAAATACAAAAATAAATCATGTAATTAGATTAGTTAAATACTTGTTTTATACTTAAATTATAGATTTGAAAATTCAGTATATGGCATTCCTATTATTATTAATATTATCATATTAATATATATTATTATATTAATATAAATTATTATTATTTAGCTTCTCAGCTAATCAGCTAGCACCGGATTTTCCACTCCCCACATTTTTTTTTTGACAAACTCCACTCCCGCGTTGAGTTGCCGCCGACCCATCCCAAAACCCAGAAAATTTCTACAGTGCGCGCTCTCCTCCCGCGAAAAAACAACTTGGCCGCCAATTACTCTCCCTAATACACGGTTAATAGCCACTAATTCTCATCACGGGAGTTGTCAAAAAAAAATCTCATCACGGGAGAACAGGAGCCGCCGCCCCCAACCCAGCGGTTCTCCATCGCATCTTCTCCGCTCGGCGATGGAGAAGACCGCACCTGCGCTGCCGTCGTCTACTACTGGTACCGGGATGGCGCCGTCGCCTCCTCCGCGGAGGCCGTGTACCAGGGGGTCGCCGTCGCCGCCTCCTCCGCGGAGGCCGTCTACAAGGATGTCGTCGTCGCCGCCGCCGCCTCCGCGGAGGCTGTCTACCAGGATGTCGCGGTCTCCTCCATCCCCCTCCGCCTCCGTCTACCAGGCAGGGAACTCTTCCGGCGTCAGGCAAGCCCTATCTCTCTCGTCTCCCTCCACCTCCGTCGCTCCCCATCGATCCCTGGCTCCCTTCGTCACCCTCCGTAACTGCGTCGCTCCCCATCGATCCCACCCTCCCTTCGTCTCCCTGGGCACAAGCGCGCGCGGCATGGCCGCACTGGAGCCACCGAGCCGGCAACGATGATAGCTCCGCGAGGTGCTGCTGCTTGCCGTGCTGCGACGTCGACCCTACAGCCGTGCACTGTGTTGGGCATTTGGCCGGGGCTCTCTTCTGTGGGTTCTTGCCTGGAATGGGATCCCCGGGCATCCCAACTCAGCCGTACCCCGGCAACATGGAACTTCCTCCCAGATACCGAAAGTGATTGTGGAAATCTAGCAAAAAGCTTTAATTGGTGAACAAGTGTGACTGCAAAAATGAATGTATAATTGTATATACAGCAATGTATGTGTAAATTTGATGGAGTCGCTGCATATATACCATCCAGTTTTCTGCAATTCAAGACAACCTATGTAACTAGCATATGACTACAACTGTCGGTGTGCCGGTTACTTTTTATTTTATTATTAATAACAACTGTCAGTTTGATTACTGACCGTACCTGATGTTAAGTGTTTGCAAGAAATGTTGACAAAATTCGAAATATTTTTCCTGGTCAAATATTACTCAAATTTGTAAAATAAATTTTGCATTATTTCTACCTAATTTTTTCTAGTACTAGCTCTACTGATAAGTGATAAACAAGGCCAATGCTTCTATGTTGGTGGAACCCAATTAGTAATGTTTAGAAGACGCAATAAATTTGGTCAGGGCCTAATTGGGTGATCACTGATCAAATCTCTGCGCTCATATGCATCCTGCTGCTACTTGTGTCCCTGTCATAAGGTGCAGAGGTTTCAAATTGCTTGTGTTGTTCAAAAGTGAACATTTCAGGCTACAAAGAACTGAACCAAAGGAATTTGCCATATTGCAGTCATTAATTGATTTTACAATCATCAGATAAATTTGTTGAATGAAGTTCAAATATTTTGTAGGAAAACACACGAGAAAACGGGAGATAGATGGAGAGTATATGTTGATTTTTTGGGGGGACCCATGAACCAAAAACGTGCCATATTGGACATTGACCCTGCTAGAATTACCTTTGCCAGCTTATTACGGTACAAAGTTAAGAATGGTTATTCTGCGAGGGACTTCATGTACTATATGAAGAGATGTGGCAACGATACAGCTTTGCTGCAGCGTATAGATTATGAAGAAGATGCATTGACAATGATAAAAGATTGTACAGAAGAGAAGACAATTAGGGTACTAGTTTCAACAACTCAGGAAGATCAGGAAGGAGAATATGCAATCACACCAATTAAGCAACGTAGTATTCATGAGGAAAAGAGTGGAAAAGGAATTCAGGATGAAGACATTGATGCGTACAAGGTGTGGCTCAAAAAGCTACCACAGGATGAAAACAACCCAGGTACTAATGTACTAGAAAAATACATCTCAATGATTTTTATTTATTGATCTAAAACTGACACTATATATCTATGCATCTCGCAGAATTTAAGGATGACACCCGACTGAATACTGTTGAAACATATAAAGAATGGTTGAGGAGGGAAGGGCTTCTTCAAGATATATGTAATTTGATTTTTTTCTTATCTTGGCATTAGTGGAAGCATTAATATATATTCCCAACTCCATTGTAACTGTGTACTTTCACTTTTTTGTATGTGCAGATGCATATTTAGATGATGAAACCACTGAGGAAGACGGAAGTGGTGATAATAGTGCAACACCAATGAAGTTTCCAGCTCATGCTCGTAGGCCTAAGGCCTCTCAGAATGGTATGCAGTGGTTCAGAGGTTCATACATTACTATAACATAAAAATGCTGATTTATAATGTTAACATACGTTCCATTTTATAACATCAATTTTACAGTAGGGGTTGGTGACAAGAGAAAGATTGGGCGTGGAACCTTGAAAGGTTTATCGGTCGATGCTAAGAGATTTAAACTTGGCACTGAGAAACTTAGTATAGATTTCTCATCCACGAAAGGCGGACCTATAGGAGATAACTATCGTGGGTTTGTTGATGAAATAGTTCGGTTTACAAGAAAAAGGACTCCACTTATTGGAGTTAAAAAGTGGGGAGATGTCAAGAAGATTGTTAAAGACACAATAGCACGAGATATAATGGTACGTTACAGTCTTGCTCCCGCATATGATAAATTAATTCTTTGTAATATCTTATTTGTTCAGAATTGGTTGGAATCCCTTTTCTACAGGTTAGGTGGAGGATAGAGAACAATGATGAAGAGAAGGCTAGGATATGGAAGATTGCAAGGTATCGTTACAGAGGATGGCGAGCTCAATTGAGTGCCACATACAAGGCATACAACAGTTACCATGAAAGAATGAGACATAAGCCAGATGATTTGGACATTGTGGAGTGGCACTACTTGGTGTTGTATTTTGGAAGTGACAAATTCCAGGTTCCAAGCCTTGACATGTATGTGTTTATTGTCTCTATCTTTTTAGTGCAACTAACATATCTGTGTTTATATTAGCAAACAAGCACCACAAACTCTAGCAATTCCCAGCACCGTCAGACAATACATCGTACAGGATCAAAACCTTTTTCACAAGTTAGTTACGAGCAGGTAATGATATGGAACCTAATCTTCTTTTATTTTTTTACCTAAACAGTAACAATATTCAATGTTCACATTTTAGAGAAACCTGGAGACTGGTGAAGAGCCAGATGGTTTGACATTTTGGAGGAGTACACGCACCAAGGACGGCCGATGGTCTTCTGATGCTGCTAGGGAAATATATGTAAGTGCTACTTTGTTCATTAGTACTTAGTGATGTTGCAATTATATATTATATAACATAATTATTATATTGATGGTTGTACATGCCCTGATTGGGTGATAAAAGGCCATCATCTCCTTGTCCTTGTGTTTGGTTTGGCAATCCTATGTTTAGTTTCTTATGCTATTTTCAGTTGTGCCACCTATTCTTTTTGTTATAGCAAGTTTGGATGGGCCAAATGCTTCCAAACTTTTACTGTGGTCTCCTAATAGCATATGGTAGCTGCTGTAGTTTTTGTAGAATTTTTATGCAAGTCTTGTATCTTATCTTTTATGCATCCTTGTATCTATTTAAATTGACAAAAGCATCAAATAATTTTATTTTATGATGGCCATCATATTTTTTGGTGTCCATGAGTTATTTGTGTTGCCATGATAAGGATGGTATGGTCCAAATGTAAGTTTGGAACATCGTTAATTCTTTAAGTGAGATGTTGTCCCATTTGGACAGATCTGGGGACTTAGAGAAGTTCACCTTGATAAGTTGGTTTCCTGGGAAACTTGAATACCAAATTTCACCTTCATATCTAGCTGCTGTTCAAATTTGAGGTCATTTGGCCTAGTGGTTTGAAAGTTACAGCTGTTTGAAGTTACCTCCCAGTTTTTGGGTGCTCTCTGTTTCAGCAGAGTAGCTTCTGTAATTCTGCTATTTCGAAGTACTTAATGTTTGAATCATGCTTTGATGTCTGAATATGAAATCTGGACAATTTTATAAGCTTTCCAGAATGTCCTCTTGCAAGTCATTTGGACTTGTATATCTCCAGATATGATTTATTTTCTGTGCAGCCTTTGCATGCCCAGATTTCTGGGAACTTGCTGAAAAGCAAGTTGGTTATGTTAGATGCTTTATGTAGTTAAGTTATGTTCTTTAAAGTGATTTGAACAGATCTGGGCTACTTGGTAAATGAGTGTCCAAAGTATCCATTTTACCCAATTCTTATTATACTTGAACTGGAACTGTTGTTGATACTTTTTTTTTTGAGATAGAACTGTTGTTGATACTTGCTAAAGTTGAAAACACTAATTGTGTTCTTAAATTTAGGAAAGCGCCTTCTCCAAAATTGAAGAGAGAATGGAATTAGAAGGTTCTGTGATTTCAAAAGAACAAGAAAGGCACATTCTTCATGAAACCTACAAGGAAACCACTGGATGTAGGAGCAGGAAAGGTCCTGGACATGGATACATGGCAAAGTATCCGACCCGAAGCCAACTTATGAATGAACGAATTGAAGAGCAAGCTCGTGCATCTGCATTAGCAGCAGCGGCCCAACAGAAGAATAATGAGATGCAAGCTGAGTTAGAGAAGTTAAAAGAACAGCATACCATTCAAGCCGCTGAGAGGGAGAGCGACAAGGAAAAAATTCAGCAGCTGCAACATCAACTGGAGAGTACAAGTAGCAAGATTAGAGAAGAACTTAGAGAAGAACTAAGGAAAGAGTTTTTTTCACTAATGAAACAACACAATCAAGCACCACCTTTGGTAAGAATAGTACTTCTTAATTGTTACCAACAACATTGATTTTAGTAAAGCTTCATTGCTAATGTTTCTCCTTATAACTCCAATGCAAGAATGCTGCACCAACCACAACAGCCACTCAACCTGCAGAAACAACCACTCATCCTTCAGAATTCACAGCTAATGCTACTGGTATTGAAAATATGGTTAGTGAAAATGAAGGTGCAGATTTAGCACAGGTATTATTTTTTGATAAATGCAAACTGCAATGTAATGGATACCTACATTTAATTTGACATAGTGTGTGAATCCTTTTTTTTAAATATGAAGGCTGGTACAGAATCTGTCCTGCCCACACATAATGAACCTGCTGTTGTTCCCACTCCCATCCAAGGATCAGAACATGTGCAACAGGTAATATACTTCAAAATTATCACCTGCAGTTCAACAGATTCTTAGAATTGATAAGTGGTATTGCTCCTTCAATTCTACTGGTTTTTACAGACTATAGTAGACAGTGTATTGTTGAGCAAACAAAAGAGTGGCCAACATAGTCGCCTCACTCGCAGCACCAACAGATCACTTTTCACAATGATAAAGATAGTAATGAGACAGTGGCATTTATTTCATCACAAGCACTGAGGAATACTGCTGCAAATAAAAAGCGACAAAGAAAGAAAGGAGGAAAGGTATGAGC
The DNA here is from genome assembly GCA_031170775.1 of Cymbopogon citratus. NCBI lineage: Eukaryota > Viridiplantae > Streptophyta > Magnoliopsida > Poales > Poaceae > Cymbopogon > Cymbopogon citratus. The sequence continues at coordinate 18,443 of DXKC01000668.1, forward strand.
AATCAGGTGTCATTTTAAGTTGTTGTCCAGATTATTAACATGAACTTTGTTCACTTATACATGTATGTTTGTTCAGCTAACATGAGCAATCAGGAGTTCATGCCTTATGTGTTTATAGTTCGGCTTCATTATCTATTTTATTTGTTAAACCCAAAAATGTTGTTGTATATCATGTGCTGTCTATGATTGATTCCAACTGTGTGATCAACTATATATATTACTAATGCATGTCATTTTGACTTTTTTTAGGAAGATCAGCCTTGAGGGAGTCTTGGCAAAGCTGAAATGAATCAAATATTGTGCAATGAGAAAGATGTCATGTTGATCTGTGCTAAGAGACATGTCTTTTTGTTTATGATTGACTATTTGTAGCATAAGTTATTGGTTTGTAATGCAGTTCAACTTTGCAATTACCTATTTGTAAATAGGAAGGCATTTGACTTCCTTACATTGTACAAACGATTGAATACTTATGATCCAAGTTATTAATATGATTGCCTTTTGTGCCATTGAATTTGTAATTTCATGAATTATGTGCAATGAATTCGATGCAATAATTGGTTGTCCTTCAATTCTCATGTCGATGCAATAGTTTGTATTGCATCCAAGCTCATGTCAATGTGATAGTTTGTATTGCATCAAACCTCATGTCGATGCCATAGTTCGAATTGCATCGAACATAGCGTCGATGCAATAGTTCCTATAGCATCGAACCAAAATGGTGATGCAATATAACCTCTTGCATCGGATCAATGGTGATGCAATAGATTATATAGCATCGAACCTAATATGGATGCAACATAGTCTCTTGCATCGAACGATAGCCGTCGCAATATATGTATTGCATCAACATGATTTGGATGCAATAAGTTATTGCATCTCTCTCTTTTGATGCAAGAGACAATGTATGGGCGATGCAATAGCTACTTCTCGCATCAACCCCAAGTAACCGATGCGAAA
>DXKC01000669.1:0-14741 GCA_031170775.1 Cymbopogon citratus
AGATGGTATCTGATGGAGTTGCAAAAGCGTGCGACCAAGCAATATATATAGAGAAAGGCACTTAGCAAAAGGCCACGGGCAGCATACATATTCAGCATAGACTACACAGGTAGATAAACAAATTCCTCTAGATATTTGAAGTAGAACAGATGGTATCTGATGGAGTTGCAAAAGCGTGCGACCAAGCAATATATATAGAGAAAGGCACTTAGCAAAAGGCCACGGGCAGCATACATATTCAGCATAGACTACACAGGTAGATAAACAAATTCCTCTAGATATTTGAAGTAGAACTAAGATGGCTGTATATAAGTTAATGGAAGACAAGAGTATGCAATACCAATATCTTCATCTTCCATCTTGCAGCAACAATTGACCTCCAAGGCACATTCTCCTAGCTTATGTGACACTTCAGCAAAAAAAGTGCCAGTGCCAAGGGAAATATCACCAGCTTCCCTTTTCTTTGTTGTGAAGTTGTAATGATAGTACCACGTATGATCTTCAATAATCCATTGCTCCATCACGACATCTTCGTCAAGTTCATGTGCAAGATTCTAAAACAAGATCATAGGATTGTATCAGTATGAGGTGGTGGTGTGTGTTTTTTCTTTTTCTTTTTCTTTTTCTTTTTGTTTTTGAGGGGGGCGAAGGGGAGAGAGAGGGCAAGGAACAAACCCCAAACAGATTGTTGTCTTCATTATACTTGTCCAGTAAAGCTTTAACCAAATAGCGGTACTCATCATCCTTATTTTTTTTTGGTCTACTAGTTGACGAACAGCGACCTCCATCTGGTGCGCTCACTTGTACATTGCGCCTAATTCATATCACAGCATTAGTACTTTATTGCAGAGTGGAACATTCAAAGTGGAGAATAGAACTGATATTAAGTATTCAGTAAAGCTGATCCAGGTTAGAATTTTTATGAAAGGTTGCAGACCCCGTCTGCTTAAAGCATGGCTCAGGCAGTAAGAAATGCAGTGCCACTTAATTCAAATAAAATATCAACTAAGTATGTCCAAATTTCCACTTGTTCGTGCCTATAAGCTATTGATGTTATTGCCAGGCATCCGACAACTTTACCTTTGCAGTATCTTACAAAGTTGCACTTACCCACTGTCTAAACCAATTGATGGGGCTAATTGTTCTGGTTGTCACTGTTGTTTAGTACAGGAGATGACACAGCTGGGTGTGTGTGCCGACTGCCAAGCTAAGTACACCAACTTAACACAAGTTCGGACTATAAATAAAATATACCTAAATGACATTGTATAATATCTATTTATTGTGAAATTACTTTTGTGCCTCCAGATTATGATTAGAACTACGGTAATTTAATAAAGCAACTTTTGTATCAAGTCTTATGCCTCATATATACCACAAAATTAAGTTTATTTGTCATGTTCATGATTCATGTGCAGAGTAGTAGATAATAAATACTAAAAAGTCTGGAGCTGGAGATGGAGAAATAGCTAGAACAAAGCCAAGAAACCTTACCAATGTTGGCACCACAGTTCATCATAATGGCGATTGATAGCATCTTCAGCTTCCTGTAAGCTATGAAATGGTCCACCAAGATCCGGATACATGCGAAAAGAGCCCTGCCGGTCCATCCTGATGTAATACCAGTAAAACCAATCTGGCATACGTCGCCTCAGAATTTTAGACCCAAGAGATGAGGCTGCAGGCAGAGTGCTGTCGTTGGTGTTACGCAGCACCATTCGTTGATTGCCGCCATCAATGGAGTTATGCTGCACTGCCTGTGGACTTGTGGTCCGATCTTCCGATGATGTATAACCGAGAAGCTCCTCAATGAACTGATCTAGCTCTAACTCTTGCATAGCTTGTGGATGTGCAGACTCAGTAACACCTGCAACAGTTTTCTCATGCCTGAACGGGGTAGTGCTTGATGAGCCATCAAGGGTGTTGTTACATGGTGCTGTTCGTGGACAATGCTGCTCTGCTCGTGGACTTATCGTTGTGGTCTGATCTTCTGGTGATGAATAACCGAGAACCTCCTCTATGAACTCATCTAGCTCTCGCTGTAGCTCTCGCTCTCGCATAGCTTGTGCATGGGCAGACTCAACAACACCTGCAACAGTTTTCTCATGTCTGAATGGGGAAGTGGTTGATGAGCCATCAAGGGTGTTGTTACATGGTGCTGTTGATGGACTGGCAGTGACCAACTCTTGCGATGATGCAGTGTTGATCAGCTCCTCCAGGGATGAAACATCCGCCTCTCCTCCCAGAGTTTGTGAAGATGCAGATTCAGGAGCACCTGCCACAAGCTTCTCGCAGCTGAATGTAGACGACCTCCACGAGGCATCATCATCCACAGTATTATGTGGAACTGCTGTCCCTGGACTGGCACTGATTGGTTCTTGCAATGATGTAGTGCCAAGCAACTCCTTTAAGGATGAGGATGAGTCAGCCACCTCTTGCAGAGCAGATGCAGACTCAGCAACAGAAGACACGAGCTTCTCACCAGACCTGAGAAGAGGGAAAAGGCTTGGTGAGTACAGAGACCTTACCAGATCCATACCCAAAATGAACACTGAGGAATGTCCATGTAAACTGAGGGCAGAAATCTATAAATTGTAGCATCAATTCCATAGAAATATGTATGAATACGTCGATTTTTGTCCGTTTGATCCTGCTAATATATACTAAATTTCCTCGGCCAGCCTGCTAACACCCTCTCAACCAAAACCACCACCGCCACAGAAAGCTACCAATCAACCATCGATGTACGGATAAGAGTAGATCTCAAATTGAAAGTGACAAAAGGGAGAAATTTAGTGGCCGTACAGTGGAGCAGATGGCTGCAGGTCCTCTGATACCGCCGGCGATGCGGCTCGAAGGGCTCTGTCGTCACTGCGGCTAAGACTGCAGGGCCCGTCCTGTGTCAGCACCGGCCGCCGGCGGGCCGTTCGATCGTGACACAAGAGACAGGATGCGATGTAGAGATCATCATCTGAGGTACTTATGGGCGTCCCCGCACGCTGCCGTCCGACCCGGCGGCGGATACCAAACGGCGGCAACGACATCGCCGAGGAGCGGAGGAGGAAGAACTAGAAGCCCAAGCCTGTCGGGATGGGAGGGAGGGATGGGGGAATGGCATTTTTGGTCAGGTGGTTTTTTTTTTTTTTTTTAGGTATTAAAAGACGTGAGGGGTTGAGAATTACGGAAAGCAACTTGCGGGGTCGGCCAGCGTTTCAACTTTCAAGAATGCTGATATATTAGATTTTTGGCATCAGTTTTTTCTATTTCGATGACGGAAATAAAAATATCAAAGATAAACACACAAACATTATATACAATCCGTACCAAATTTTTTGAGATCTAATTAGATAATGAGATCCAAACTATACAAATTAAGACAAACTTTGATGTTCAAAGTTAATTATAATATCTAATAATAGATATGCATATAACAGCTATTTCAATTATATCTTTTAAACGCAGCCCAACGAGCTGCGTTTAGTTAGAAACGATGCTCTGTTTTTTTTTTAATGTGTTTAGTTATATCTCCTGGAGATAGACATTGAGGGCATTCTAAAAAGTTAGGTAATTCTGTTTTTTTATTAATATATATCCAAACTTTGCCTCAAAGAAATAATCGTACAAGATATTTTAGGTTCGGGAATTAATTCCCGACCTACCCGAAATTAGCAAAACCATGAAATTTGAAGAGAGAGAACTATAACCATAAGTTCAATCAATATAAACAAGAATTATTAATAGCATTTTTCAACAAAAAAAAAACCTAGGATCACATCATTATAGTAGGTCCTATTTACATCTCGATTGTCATTAGAAAACAGCGTAATCAATCAATCAAATCAATCAGAGATACTAATGATGTTTTTCATAGTTGGAGCGACAGGGGTTATGAAAACATTATTATTAGTAAGACAAGACGATCGATGTACTTACGAGAGATCAGGATCCTCCGTATTCTTCATGCTCGATCGATCATCTAGTCAGTTAAAGTCACAATGAATCAATTCAATGTTTACGAAGATCGACGCACGCACGGGACCTTCTTCTTTCTTCACTAGAAGATGGTTGAACTCGCCCAACGCCGCCCGTGGAGGCTAGAACTAGACGAGGACGAAACAAGGGATCATGGGATTGATTGGACTTTTTCATTTATATATAGCATGCAATAGCATCGTCGTCGGATTCGATCGATTTATTTTGCGTTTGGATTTGTTTCGATCACGACTCGGTTAAGCATAAACTGCATGCTGGGCTTAGCCGAGAAGCCGTGCGATACTCTCTGTCCGGCCCGTCGACATAAATATAATTTTTTTTTTCGATCACGCCCAACCCATGGACGCGTTTTTCATTAAGCAAAGAAGAGTCCAACCCTAGTACACGAAGGTAACCAAGGTTACCCGAAAGCGAAAGCAAACCTCACCCCTCCACTCACAACAGAAACCGACTACATTATAGTTAAATTTGCTTCTCTACAGCCGGCAGTACTCATGTAGCCAGCAGAGTGGCTAGACGTCTATTTCCAGCGGTGCACCAAAGCTCCGCCTCCTCCTGAATCGCCGATGCCAGTTTGGCTGGCATAAATATAATCAAACCACATTTGGCTGGCATCACCAGTCAAGCCATGCTCCCCTTCGCTTGCACGGTCGGTCGATGGTTCATGCTATTGCTAGCAAGTCCATGGATCCTCTTCTCCTTCAGCTGCTCAACTGTTGTGACTTTTCTTCATCCATTCATGCATTTTTTTTAGATAATGGATATTGTATAGCCGGCTTCATCTATTAACTGATAGACTCAGACCAATTATTATAAAGTTTGTCTAAGGCAAGATTTGCAACTAAACAATTAAAATAACAGGAACCAAATAAGTTCTAACTACACATGACCAATATGTCTTGAGGACAATCATCCATTGGAACACAAAACTGCAGAGCTGACGTCTCTAGATGATGACCAACTAAAATGAGTTGATCTCGTAGATCATCATGTCGCTGCAGCCTTGCCCACTGCCGATGTCAGTCCGTTCCCCTGAAAAATACTTGCAAAAAAGATTTTGGTCTCTATTTGTCAAAAACCGCTTCGTTCCTTGTTATCCAAATTGCCTAACAAAGTGCCGATGCTGCTATTAATAACAATGAATTATACTTTTTTATGCTACTTTTGACCACCTGATGAAAAGATCATTTATATCTTCGGGGGGCGAAATTCTAAAAAGTATATGTACAGCCCGCCGTAGGAATTTGGCATAAGAACAATCCAAAAATAGATGTTGTATGGTTTCTGGACAGTGACAGAAGCTGCACTTCTTGTCACCATTCCAATTATGCCTAACCAAGTTATTCTTAGTAACCCTTTTTGGGTACCATAAAAAGATTTTAATTTTCATAGGTATTTTAATTTGCCATACATCTTGTGACACTCTTATCCCATTGTTAATTAACGCAGCATACATGGACCTGACCGTAAAGTTTCATGATGTGTTCAAACCCCAAACAAAGACATCCCTTTCTTCTGTTAAGTTAATATTTCGTAACGAAGCAACAATTCTATACCAATGACTTAGATTCACACCCACTAGATTTCTTCGAAAAGAAATATTTAATGGGGAAGAACTAAGCACATGTGCCACAGAGTCTTGTTTCCTTCTTATAATATTGAATAATGATGGAAATTTATCTTTAAGAGGTTTGTTTCCTAACCAAGTGTCTAACCAGAACCTGGTTTGTGATGCATCTCTGACTTTAAATGAGCCAAAATCCATGAAGAAGTCTTTGATATTCATTAAGCTTTTCCAAAAATGAGAATCTTTTGGTTTTTTAACACAACTCCCAAGAGTTTTATCTTTGATATATTTGTTCCTTAAGAGTTCTTGCCACATGACATCTTCATTCAGAAGTTTGAATAGCCATTTGCTTAACAGACATTTGTTTAGTATGTCCAAGTTTTGTATTCCTAGACCGCCCTGCTCTTTAGGCTGACATAAGATTTCTCATTTGGTTAATCTATATTTTCTCTTGTGTTGGTTATTTTTGCCAATAAAACCGCGATCTGAAGCAATCCATTTAACTCCTCGGGGCAACTCGAAGAAAGACATCATAAACATCGGTAAACTAGATAACACAGAGTTTATCAAAACCAATCGACCCCCAACTGACAATAGTTTTCCTTTCCAGCCACTGAGTCTCTTTTCGATTCCGTCCTCAATTGCTTTCTAATCTTTATTATTTAATTTCCTAAAGTGTATGGGTAACCCAAGGTATCGAAAAGGTATTTTCCAATCACGCAGCCAAACAACTGCGAATAAAACTCTTCATGATCTCTTGCTCTTCCAAAGCAGAAGATCTCGCTTTTATGAAAATTTATCTTAAGCCCTGATAATTGTTCAAATGTAGTGAGCAGTAATTTCATATTACTGCCTTTTGAACATCATAGCTCATGAAAATCATTGTGTCATCCGCATATTGAAGAATGGACGACCCATCTTGAATTAGTTGAGGAATAACCCCTTCAATTTGTCCTACTTCCTTAGCTCTAGCAATCATTATGGCCAACATGTCAACTACTATATTAAATAGTATAGGCGACATGGGGTCACCTTGTCGTAAGCCTTTTCTTGTCTGGAAATAGGGCCCTACTTGATCATTAACCTTTATATTAACATTATCCCCTTGTGGGGCAGTTGCTACTGCTGAAAGAGTCTGTAGATATTCAATCCACATTACTCAAAATTGCTCTTACTGTGGTGCAACTGAAACTGATCAGCATCTCTTTTTAAATGTCATCTACCAACTGAGGTGTGGTCTTCTACCAACCCTCAGATTTTCAACTATAATATACCTGCTGAATTAGATGGTATTCAAATGACTTTACCTGCTCTTATCACTGTTAACCCTTCAGATCAAGTCCTTTTCAAAACCTTATTTATTTTGTGGTATATTTGGAAAGCTAGAAATGATAACAGGTTTCAAAGGAGAACTTGGACAGCTACCCAGATGCACCAAGCAGCCAATGCTCATATGAACACTCACCTTCAAGCCATTGGTCTCTAGGACTGTTCTGCTCATGTGGACCAGCCTATGATGCAACCTACAATGCCTGGACAGCAAGCCAATCTAAATTAGACAGTTTAATAAAACCTGACAGCTGCTCCAAATGCAATGCCTACCAACCAAGAGCAGCAACCAAGGCATGAAGAGCAACAACCAAGGCATGAAGCATAGCAGCCTGACAGCAGTCGTGGCGCCATCTTACTTCCACAGGTACAGAAGTCGACCTACAACATGATCAGAGTGCTAACAACATCCAGAATGTTGTTGCAACCTCTACAACCCAGCAAAACATAGACTCCAATTAAGGTACGACTGATTACTTTGCAGGAACTACCACGTCACACTTGATGGACAGGTTCCTAGTTCAGACTCCTACTCTGTTGGAAGGGTGGCGCTGCTATACTGACGCTACCATCTCTCCAGATCATTTGGGACATGGAGTTAGGGATGCTGGCCTGGGTATTTTTATTGTTAACATGCAGGTTGATCCACCACATAGCATCTTTATCAAGGAGGCAACGAGGACTTCTTCCTCTGTTCTAATGGCAGAGGCAACAATCATGGCGCTAGCAATGAAGGTGTTGCTTGCTTTGCAACTTCACCAGGGAACAATCCTAAATGATAATCAGCAACTAGTCCACATTCTCAATGGCAGTGACCTTGCTCATCCACCGGACTAGAGAATCAAGCCACTTACTCATTTTATCAATTCCTCCATGCAAACAACTCCATTGCAGTTCGCAGGGTGCACAAAAGACTCAATCACATGGCAGATTCTCTTGCCAAGCAAGCTCTTAGTTCTATGCAGGCAAATCAGCTTAATTTCAATGGTGTTTGCGTTCATGCAAGTCATGATCATGAGTGTCCTCTTCTTATGGCACTCCTAGATGTAACCATTAACGATGTAATGGTACTAACAGCTAGTTGCTGTTAATCAATATATATTGTTTCATTGTCAAAAAAAATTACCCCCTTGTGTGAATTTTTCTACCCATTCACACCACTTTTGTGAGAACCCTTTCATTCGTAATGTTTGTTGTAAAAAACTCCATTTCACCTTGTCATATGCCTTTTCAAAATCTATTTTAAAGATAACTCCATCTTGTTTTTTGGTGTGGAGTTCATGTAATGTTTCATGAAGTATTACTGTCCCCTCCATAATATTCCTTTCTGGCAAGAATGCGGTTTGAGTTGGTCTAATTATCTTCTAGGCTATGGTAGATAATCTATTGGTTGCGACTTTAGTGGAGATTTTGAAAGACACATTCAATAAACAAATAGGTCTGTGTTGAATAACTTTCGCATCCTTCTTTTTTGGCATTTGCAAAATATTTTAGCTGTGTATGAGGAATACTCTGGGCAAACTATAAACAAGGACAAGTCTTCTATTATGTTCAGTAAAAATACAAGTGATAGAGATAAAAGTGATATGCTGTCTATACTGAATATATCCACAGAAGCAAGAAATGAAAAGTATTTGGGTCTTCCAATATATATGGGTCTATCGAGATCAAAAACTTTTGCTTATCTGAAAGATAGAGTGTGGAAGAGAATACAAGGGTGGAAAGAAAAGCTTCTCTCTAAAGCAGGCAAAGAAATTTTGATTAAGGTTGTAGCTCAGGCTATCCCGACATATGCAATGTCATGCTTTGACCTTACAAAATCTTTGTGTGATGAGATCAGCACAATGATTTGTCGTTACTGGTGATCACAACAAGATAATGAGAATAAAGTGCATTGGCTTTCTTGGGATACTATGTGTAGAAGAAAGGAGGAAGGTGGTTTGGGATTTCATGATTTACACCTCTTCAATTTGGCTATGCTAGCTAGACAAGCTTGGAGGCTACTCATGGTTCCAGATTCTTTATGCGGTCAGGTGTTCAAAGCCAAATATTTTCGAAAGAGTGACTTGCTGAATGCTAAGGAGGCTCTTGGGATTTCATACACATGGCGAAGTATATTGAGGGGAGTTAAAGCTTTAAAAGATGGATTAATATGGCGAGTCAGTGATGGCAGTTCAATCAACATATGGCTTGATCCATGGATACCCTGTGGAATAACAAGAATGCCCATTACTCCAAGGGGGCAGACATTGATTACCCGTGTTGCTGATTTGATAGACCCAACTACGGGTGACTGGGATCATGTACTAGTCAGGGATGTTTTCTGGGAGGAGGATGTGCAACATATGCTGGCTATACCCGTACATATGGGAAGGGAGGACGTAATAGCTTGGCACTTTGATAAGAAAGGTGTATTTTCTGTCAAATCAGGCTATCATACTCTCCATGATTTATCAGTCCAGAAAGTAAGGAAACAGAAAGGAGAATCATCTAATGTGCAGGTGTACGGGAGGCTGGAATGGAAGCATATTTTTGGCGTCTCGATTGTGCACCAAGAATCAAACACTGCTTTCTAAAGTGCAAATTTGTTGTCAAATGTTGGAGAGAAGCAATGCTAGAGAATATACGAACTAAATTGTTGCATAAGGTTTCGGCTGCTGATGTGGTCGTTGTGGCCATCTTGTCACTCCAAGATGACGTAAGATTGCGGGTAACTATGCTTTTATATTCTTTGTGGGAGGCTCGGAACAAAACAAATACAGGTGAAGGTATACGTTCTCCAGCCCAGGTTATCCATCGTGCAGCCATGTTGGTGATGGAATCCAAGCCTGCAAAGACAGAGGTCAACAAAACACCACCAGTCACTACAAGAATCCTGGGTTTCTGTGACGACTACCAGATGACAGAGCACCTGTTTGTCATAAGTAGAGCCTATTTATGACGACTATTTTTAGGATGACGACTGTTTATGACCCAGCTGTGTCTTTGTCATAAACATCGTCATAATATGTGTCTGCCTAAGATTTGTGACCATAGATCATTGTCATAAAATATAAATCTATTATTATTGTTCTTGAAATGTCTTGTTATCCTACATGGCCGCTTGTCCACAAAATAATGTCTTAGTCCACAAAATAATGTCTTAGTGGAGTCTTCCCCTCGTAGTCTCATGTAGGATCGGAGGAAAAAATTTATTGGAGGGTTTGTGGTCCAGATAGATGGACTCGACCGCCGTCAGGTGTTCTCAAAATCAATTGTGATGGCGCCTTCTTTGCTGAAACAAAGACAGGATGTTGGGGCTTTGTGATTAGAGATCATAATAGCCATGCTATCTTGGCGGGGTCTGGCTCGCTAGCTGGGAGCTGTTCAAGATGCTGACTGCACTGAAATTCAAGCCTGCATTGCGGCCTTGCAAGCGGCATCGAGCCATGGAATGGATAATATTATTCTCGAATCAGATTCAATGAACACAGTGAAGGCGCTGCAGTCGAATGAGCGTGATCTTAGCCCGGCATATGTCCTCTACAAAGAAGCAAGGGAGTTGATTTCTTTATGTTTTGATTATGTACAAGTTTCTCATATTCCTAGATCATGTAATAGAAGTGCACATGAGCTTACTCGTTTGAGTTTTGGTTGGGACCCGGATCAACATCATATTTGGTTTGATCCTCTTCCAAGCTTTGTATCTGATATTGTGGTTCGCGATTATGCTGGACCGAGTGTGAATGAATAAAGAGACTAGCAAGTTTTGATCAAAAAAAGAATTATGTTACCAAAATTAAGGTTATTTAGAGGTAGTACACCTTGATGAAAATCCATAAACAGGGCCATCAAATCATCTTTAATTAGATCCCAGAAGACCTGATAAAACTCTGGAGGGAAACCATCAGATCCAGGTACCTTATTATGTTCCATTTGGAAAATCGCAGCCCTCACTTCCTCGTGTGAGAAGGATTCTGTCAAGTAATCATTTTCCAGTTGAGAAATCTGAGGAATTTCATCGGTCAGCGACTCATTCAACAGGATATAAGTGCTTTCTGAAGAACCAAACAGGTTCTTATAATAATTGGTGATATGCTCTTTAAGCTCAGCATCACCGCTTATTATATTATTGTTTCCATCTTCCAGCTGGAAAATACGAGTTTTCCGTTTTCTACCATTAGCCAGGAGATGATAATATTTCGTATTAGCATCACCTTCTAAAAGATGTTTGACTTTAGCCTTTTGGTACCATTTGGGTTCCTCCTCCCTAAGCAACTCTGCAAGCCTCTCGTTGAGCACATATTTTAGATTCAATTCAGATTCAGTGAGTATAGTAACCTCTGCCTTTTTGTCCATTTGATCTAGTTTATTCAAAATCATTGACTAATTTTTCTTTCTTATACCCACTGCTTATATTTTTTTGCCCATCCTCTGAAGTATTAACGAAGCCTTCTAATCTTAGCTTGCCACCTCTCTATGGGTGTGCCGTGAACTAGTGTATTGTGCCACACATCACTAACCATCTCGCAAAACCCGTCCCTCAACAACCATCCCAATTCAAATTTAAACTAAGGATGATAAGATGAGGATGGGTTATTTGTAGAGAGGAGTAAAGGTCTGTGATCAGAAATTTCTCTGTTCAAAGCATGTACCGAGGTGAGTGGAAATTTAGATTCAAAGTCTGTACAAACAAGGACCCTATCTAGTTTTTCAAAAGTTCAATTTTGTAAATTATTAGCCCAAGTGTATTTTCTTCTTGACATCTCTAACTCTCTAAGGTTTAAAGAATCGATCACAACATTGAACAGGAAAGGTCATCTATCATTATAGTTATCATTGTTTTTCTCATCTGGTCGCCGAATAATGTTAAGGTCGCCGAATAATGTTAATGCCGCCACCTATAATAATAGGTAAAGCTTCTTTAGAACAAACTTGGACAATTTCAGATAAAATTTGTGCTTTGTGATCTAATTGTGCTGGTCCATAAACTGGTAACAGATTAAATATAAAGTCCTGTTCTCTATGCCTAACCTTGAAATGTATAAAAAAAAATCACCTTCCTCAATTTCTCCTATGTCAAACGCAAGTAAATTTATACCTAGAATCATACCATCGGATCTACCTCGCGGAGCCTTGCAATGCCAAAGAAAATCTCTGCCTGAGCAAATATTATTCAAAGTAGCTTGCGGAAAGTTGACTCTACCGGTTTCCGATAAGGTAATGAAATCTAAGTTTTTTTCTCTTGTTAAATCGGAAAGAAATCTATACTTCTTACAATTAGCAAACCCGTTGCAATTCCAGAAAATCCCTTTCATTTTAAACAACTCTTTGATTTTTTTTCTTTTTTGAAAGGCGAGAGCCACTCTTACAACATTTATTTTGTGATACGGGAGTCTGTAGACACTTAGGGTCACAACCCCCATCACCTAGCCCTTCAGAAATCTCATTACATATTAAATTTAAAGCTTCTAAATCTATATTATCCTCATCAGAACAAATAGTCGATGCATCATCAGTTACAAGTTTGTTTTCCTCATCCGCTAGTTTTTTACCCTCCATTAATCTGTAACCTTCTATGTCCCGTAGAGAATTTATGGAATTTAAAATATCTTGATCACTATCACCTAGGATAACTCCTAAAGACTTAGTAGAACTTATATATATATATATATAAAAAAAGAATCATCATGAGAAATAAAAGAGGAAACCTGAGGTTTTTTACCTTTATCTGATGGTAGCTCCAGGTTCTTACGAGCCTTCAATTTAGCTGCTTTCTCGCTGTTGATGCGTTCCTCTTACTTGATCTTGCAGGTGACACTGTACCACGCACGACTTTGCACTTTCATCTTAGAAGTCCAGAGTCAGTACTACTGTTGATGAGAACATGTTTGTACTACCAGGCAGCAGGAAGGCCCAGCGAGAGCGAGCGATGATGATGATGAAGCCGTGCAAGCAGAAGCTGCTGCCGTCCCCGTTGTCTCTTGTGCAGGTAGCTGAGCCGCAACGGCAAACGTACCGGAAATCGTCTCTTGTGCAGGTAGCTGAGCCGCAACGGCAAACGTACCGGAAATCGCGAGCTGAGTAATGTTCAGAGGGACGGACAGAGAGGGTCTTGGTGCGTGCAATTAGAGCAGGTACGGTGGCTTAATCTAATATTTATTGTCTTGGGCTTCGCTTGTCTTCAACTGCATACTAGGCGGATCACAGGAGTTGCCATGAAATCTTTGATGCCATCATGCTGTCTCTGTGTTGATAAGCTATCGACACTTTACCAATTCTATACTCCCAACAGTCCAATCCAAAGAAAATGAAGAATAATGAAACTCTTCCAGGAATAAAAAAAATCCTGAATTGAATTAGACTTGTGCAAAACAGTGTTAACATTTCTAGATTTAAATAGGGAGTTTATCATGAAAACATATTCCATGATGAATCCAGCGATACTCACTACATACAATATACAGTATTAGTAATTTATATATGTTTCCTGTGCTACATCAAGAGGGACGCGGCGATGAGCAACGTGGAGGACTGGAGGCGAACCTTCGCTTCTCCGTGGTGGTGCAGACGCGCGACAGGTCCTCCGGCATCACCCCCGCGGGTCGCCATTGCCACCGCCGCCCATGTTCCACCGGACGCCCTCATCCTCCGGCACTTCTTCCCGGAGAACTACATCGTCCTCTGCGGCTCGCAAGCGGTCAAGGACATGGTTCTAGGGGCGTCGCCATTGCCTTTGGCTGGAACTGCGCTGGTCATGCGCCCATGGTCCAGGCTCGGCCATGTGGAGGTCGCATCACCGCGCTACCGTGTCAACCTCGTGCTGGAGGGCGCCTCATGCGTGGAGGGAGGATACCGTGCCAAGATCCTCTCACCGTCGTGCGTCATCCTCATCCAGGAGTTCGACGCTACCACGGTCGTCGGCGACCCCTCAGTGCCTTCAAGGTCACGCCGTCACGGCTTGGACAGCGGACCCCTCCTTCATCCCCCTCGTCTGTTGTGGCTGGGAATTTCTGAGGACGATCCGCCACTCCACACCTTCGTCGGCAGGCCGCCACCAACGACGCTGACGGAGAAGAAGACGCTGGGCTACGAGATCTTCATCCACATCCGAACGATCGCGCGCCGACTTCAATCCAAGGGACTCGCCGCCACCGCCGGACGGCGGACCTCCTCACCTTGGTAATGGTGAGCACGACGGTTCAAGCGACCCGGGACGCTCGGGGGGACCGGGCCTCGAATCAACAGCTTCACCAACGACCCCGAGATTCCGGACAGCGACGCGCGGACTCTGCCCGCGGTCAACGCGGCGGCACCAGCAGCTGCACCTGGCGCCGCCCATGGCGCCTTGGCTTCATCGAGTCGCGGCCAACAGCAGAAGGCAAGCAGGAGTACGAGGACATTTTCATCGGCAACATCCCTACCCGCCACAAGCTGGTTTGCACAGTTTGCATAGTTTGCAGAGGAGGCTGGTTTGCATAGCATACGTTGCCTAACGTAATAGAACTATAGCAACATCCCTGCCCGCCACAAGGAGACTGATTTACGTAGCATATGTTGTCTAACATAATAGAGCTACGTACCTTCCCGGCCCCCGCCGTACTTAATTAGGCCTTGCCCGTTGAGCGAGGAAACTCCATAACAGATCGACATGGCCTGATGGCACTTTGAAAATTTACTCCTCAGCATCGTCCTGTGTAATGGAGGAAAGGACATACAGTAAGTGACAAAAAATGTTAAGCCTCTTAATGAAAAACGGGCGAAGTCCTAGTCGCGGAAAACAAAATTTAAGTGTTCAGTGCTCGGCCTGAACATTGACATGAAAGTGAATTGTCATGGTGGTTTTTTATTCTTCTATTATTCATGCATTGTT
>DXKC01000671.1:0-14310 GCA_031170775.1 Cymbopogon citratus
TCGATTACCCTGACGGTATTTGGTTTTTCCCTGACGGTCCGTACACCGTCAAGGAATTTCGACTTTCCAGTAGTGCACGCCACACTCTCTAGGCAATGAAAAAGCTCTCGGTCGGGCCTTAGGTCAAACCTTAACTACCTATGCGAAGAAAAGCACACAAACTCGACTATCTAGATTCCCCTATCTACAGAGTGTGCTCTCACATGTACATGCAGTTGATCTAGCGGATCTAGCTAGATGACACTCTAGCAAATTATTATAGCCTCGCTCTAAGTTGTATATGAATGTATATAGTTGCACCCATAACTCTATAGCAGCTTCTATGGCCAGGGATTTAAAACCTTTGCTAACAGCTTATTCTTCTTCTTTCTTCATATAAGTGACAGCTTACAAAAATTTTGGTTGGAAGTCTGCAAGAAGAAGAATGAACCTTGCTGACCGACACGTATCCACTCAGACTCACCCAACAAGGGGTTTTTTTTTTTTCACCTGCAAGAAAGATGACGAAGCGCTCAGCTTATGTCGTCGTGTTCACATGAACTGAACGGCCGAACAGAGCGGTAAACCCTCTCTTTCTTTCACCGGTGAGTACGTGCGGCCAGGGTTAGGCCCTTTATTTTCCCTTTCATCACTTCATTCACACATGTGTGTGAATTGTTATCCATCGCAGCACTGACATGCACGTGTGCCGATGTGTATGCATGCATGGTTCGGTCGAACGTTTCATACGCACTCGGCAATGCGAAAAGATATGCACTTTTCTTTGCCAAAGTTACCAGACTCTGATGACCCCCGGTTAGGCCCTTTATTTTCCCTTTCATCACTTCATCCAGGATTCCTAGAACCTGCCTCGCACCTTACATCGCTCGCAGACAGTAGGAATGCACGCGAGATCAACGCGAGGCCATTATACCGAGCGCAGGCCGGCAACGGAAACGGAGGAGGATGCTTTTCCTTCGCCGAGGTGACAGAAACGGAACTGTGTCTGCCTCTGCCTGCTGGTGCCCGGTTCACTCATTCACTGGCACCTACTGTACCCTACTAGCTGATTGATCGAGATCCGGGTGTCCAGCTGCTAGCAGCTAGCCGCTAGTAGTGAACAATAATGCAGCGCTGCCGAACCGCGCCGAGAAAGGAAATTAAAGTCGGCGAGGATAGAATGCGCGAGGACGAACAAGTGCCTGCCGCTGCCGGAGTGGAGAACGATCGTGCTACGCGGGGCCGAACGACCATCGACCAGGATAGAATCTTTGCCGGCCGGCCAGCAGAGCACCAACAAGCATGCAGCATTTCCTCGAAGGCTGCCTTGGTTGCATGCAGCGTGATGGAGTGGAACTCCTGGCGCGGGATTTTGCTATTGTGCAAGGATCAGGAGCAGCAAGTTGTTGGTTGTTGGCTTGTTGCAGGATATCTGGGGCGGCACAGCAAAGCCCTCGTTCAACTGCTGAATGCTGAGGCAGATACAGCACTTCACCGCCCTGGCTTTGCTTGGTGCTCTGTTGCGTGCTTCTCCTCGTCCCGTCTGACTCAGACTCGACCATCTGTATCTGTACCTTCTCTGGCTGCTCACTGCAATTCCATTTTCCATATTCCGGATGTTTGGAATCGCTTAGTATCATTGCTTGCTCGTGCTATCTAGGGAGTCTAAGGCCGTGCTCGCATGAAAAGTATCCACCATGCATAGTCTACTAGCAAAGAAGGGATCGACCTCAAGTGCTGTACTGCTCCAGCCGCTCAGTGCTACTCGAGCTGGAGGCCATTAGCCAGGGCACTACGTATACCCTCCTGTGGCCTACTTGTGTTGTGTCCGGACAGGGGAACAGAGATTCCAATCGTTTCTGAACATTCGCACTGACCATTTGGGTGTCAAGCACCCAGGGGGTGATTGCGCTCGACTTCCCGTTAATACTGACATGCTCGCAAAAGTGAATAGAGAGCCCACGCGATTCCATTCCAACAGGGTGCAAATTTGAAGGGCGTTAAGAAACTAGGATGCGCACAAGCCAAACATGACAACCCTTTGCACAGGCAATTCCAATTTGCAATAACATATATCTATATACAGTGGATAATCCAAACGACTAAGGAGTCAAGGAGCTCTTCTGTTATCTTTTTTTCTTAGAACACCAAACCGGAAGAGCCTTTATCTAAAAAAATAACCAAACGGGAAGAGCATCAGAAGAACTGATGGGCTTCGAGGATGCCGAGTAAGAAAGCACTGCAGACGTATATCCTAGGTGGAGTGAAAGCACAGGTGCACACAGAGAACACACAAAGGTTGCTTCTTCGTTGTTGGTATCAGGAAGGTGTCACAGAAATATGTGTCATGACGTAGTGTGGCGTGGCTTGCTAGTGAGCTCCACTAGTTGTGCCATGGACACTGCTAATGGAGCCCCAGTGAGAATCTCCTGTTCCCATCTGCACAGCAACACTGTCCATGGACTCCGAGGTCCCGCTTCTGTGACCCCAACTTGATCGCCTCGAATGCACACCAGCCCTCCCTTCCACAAGCTCAGGAAGGGCTTCTCTGCTCAGATCAGGAGATGCATGGGCTACTCTGCCTTCCTTCTCATCCAATAGACCACCTAGACCAACCTCCAAATCTCTGATATCAGCTGCTGACCGAGGTTCATCCCATGATACTGGCTTCCTACCCAATTCAAGTTCCCCAACAGGTTTACCCATGTTTGGGCTCATGAAACCCCTTGCTGGCGCACGTGATTGCTGTAAACCTTGCTCTACTGGGACCCTAGCTCGGAAATTGTTCTTGGAAGGAGGCACTGCGGTGCAGAATATCTCCATGAAGTTGTTCACAAACCCTCTGTTGTATGGATTGGCCCGCCGATCATAGCGATATCTGAAGTTCTCATAGGTTGTCTGCAAAAGCATAGGAAAAGTGATTACAAATTCCTAGTAGTATGCTTACAAGTAAAACAACCAACTCCTAGCAATATGCTTATAAGTAAACAAGCAATTCCTAGCAATATGCTTCCAGGTAATATATTAAGAAGTTGACAGGGTACCAACCTGGTTAGTGCTCATGAGATAGAAATGGAAGACAGACAGACCACCCACAAACCACACACAGATGAAGCAGTATATGATCAGGACAATTGATGCTGGTGTCTTCAACATTGCTTTCCAGATCGACGACTGCTCTGCGTCTCTAATCTTCACAATGTACACCCAGCAAAAGCCAAATACATAGAGGCACAGCAATGTTGTAGAGAATACGAACATATAGAAGAACCGATAATTGCGCTGCAGCAGATAAATGTGCAGTTAGGTTAGCACCAAATAACAAAAGCTACTGTTAATTACAAAGAAATCCACTGGCTCCAGATAACAAAACTGGATGCAATATCAAAATGCTGAGATATATCTTCAGATAACAATACTGGATGAATATTAAACTGCTGAGCAGTCTTCTGATAACACTACTGGATACAAGATTAAACTGCAACGCATATTGCAACAACGATATTAAGCTATTCAAGGCATTCCCAAACTTACCAATCCTATGCATTGCCCAACCCAAGGGCAGTGGTGATCAAAGCGCTCCACACAGTTATTACAGATAGAACAGTGTGAGCATCGAGGTGGTCTGTACAGCATGCACGTGTCACAGTACTTGACCTTCACAATGACCCCATTTACGATAACATCCTTTGTCCGTGGCAGCCGCAATTGTTGTGGCGTCTGACCATTTCCAGCATCATTGATCATATCAATAGCTTCAGGTTCGGGAGGATGGGTGTTACGAGGCACTATACCAGGATCTCTACCAGAGGTAAGAAGCAGCAGTGTCAAATCCTGGAAAACAAAAGAAACAAGGTTCAGTCGAAGAAAGGAGTACAGCAAACCACAATGCCTCACATTGTTGATGGATTAATTTACTCACTAAAGCTTATTATTACCTTCAATAATAATCTTAAAGCATAAATAATCTTATTTGCTCTGAGGTTTTTGATGGTCAACTAAGTAATAATATAACCTTTATCTTTTGCACATGTAAATGCTATCAACCAACAACAGTAATGTCTCCATAACCGCAACCCAATGTGTTTCTCAGGGTTTTCAGTAAAACTTCTAAAGATTTTGACTCGTTCTTTTGTTGCTTAAACCGGGAGAGCTTTTCCACATTTGCTGATATTTAACGATCAATTACAGTAAAGTGGAAATGAGTCCAAAGAACCATCATTCATGTAGGACAGACCAACCACAGAGCTTCTCACACCACTCCATGTGATTGGGATGCAAAACAACCATCACTCCAATGGTGACTATAGTTACAGCTTCACAGAGGTTAGCAGTTTACGGCCATCATTCCAATGACCACAATGCACAATCTTTAAATTAGTTGTAAAATGAAAAGAACCTAGTTATACTACAGAAATGGTTGTTTGTTTTAATGGTGCATCACCTTTGTTTTAATGGTGAATCACCCATCTCGAAGAATATTAAAGATGAGGCCAAGCTATTGTGCATGGCAGAAGTCAAAGAGGATAGCAGTTTGCGGCCATGATGCCCATGTTAAGGTCACTCGGTTGTGGACTTGTGGTAACATTTTTTATCAATCATCTTGGACTCCTTTCTTAATATAAGCAACTGGCTATAGTAGAAGATGAAAGGGCTTCCACAAAATTCCTTGAAAAGGTTTAGAAAGCACAACAGCACTTACGTATATTGAGAAGACGATCACTATGACCATAACTGAAACTCCCCAATGATCAGGAAAGTCATTGATAAGATGTCTGGCCACAAATATACAGAAGACCACCACTGGTGCAAGAATGAGGAATATGGTGAGGAACAAGGATCTCACATCAGGTCCAAATATGAACCGGCCTTGCAAGAAAAACTCCTGAAAAGAATATCAGAAATCTTAAATGGCATTGCAATTGTGGAACAGATGTAAAGAAGAAATAAAGCATCATGTAACATATGAAGGCATTGCGTTTGAGAACATTTCATCCATCAGATACCAAATAACAAAAATATCCACTCAACGCTTCAGCTGTAAAATCTACCATTGGAAAATGAACATATAATACAAGAAAGATACTAGAAGGATATTGTACAAAGCAAAGAATTTTAATGAACTAAAGAAGCATCAGAACATGTTATAGTGTAAGTTAGGATTCTGTTCACAGGGAGGATGTGCTGGGCAGGCTGACAGCACCCATATACTGCTTTCTCGAAGTTAGCCAGGTAACTTCTCTAATTAATTGTAAAATCCAAGCTGATTTGCTATCCAAAATCCAAGGGATACTGACCACTGGCAGGGAAGAAGCTGTGCCTAACTACCAGAAAGAATTTCAATTTTCAAATTCCAGATGATTCACAAGATTCGCATGAGTAAACATATGGCCAGTGAGCAGCTGACAATAAATGTTTTAAGTCTCAGACAATACACAATACTGCCGGCCTGGGAATTTACTCGTAAACCATCTCAAAGAAGTCCCAGTAGCTCATAAACAGAGTCCACTGGCTATAATCTGAGAAAGAGGACTGGTGCATATCTTTGAGGATGTCAGCTTGCACCCAATTGGACAATCTAGAGTAGCAGAATGGGTGGGGAAACAAGAAAGAAAAGGGATGGACGAAAGGAGGTTCTGCCCGATAAAAGAAATTCACCCATCACACCTTATTCAAAAGATGGTGAGCTCAGGTGCATACGACAGGTTATGACTCGGCCTGCTAAAATTATGCTCAAGGGCCAGTAAAGCTGATTCCATCTAGTATTTCAAACAATGAACAGATGGTGATTCCCCATAGGTGAACAAAAAGTATCCCTCAATGAATAGGTGGCGATTCCCCACAGATGAATAAAGAGTATCCCAGTTCCCCTAAATGGACAAAAGGTTTTTTAATGAAAAGTATTCCTACTCTCCGTAAATAGATAAAAGGGCATTTCTATAAATTAGACCAACATCATCAGTACCCCAATGATTTTCCCAAAATGGTAGGCATGTGCTCTTCCTAGTTTTGATCCACATTTCATGATTCATTCCACAATAGTGTAATAGCTGCAAGAAGTCCAAAAACTGGAAACCAGTAAGTTTTACCATTATGCAATCAGCTATGCCCACACAATTTGATCAACGGAAGAAGATACAAAATCATGTTGTGATCATATTCCCATTATGATACCCAATAGGCCAATACAATGGAAGTAAAAACCATTTCTTGTCTTCTATGATGCTCGAGATAACAAAACAATGCCCGAGCTTGAAGCGAAGCTACAAAGAAAGGGAGCCAGATGGATAGGCAGTGGTGTCCATCAAAGCAAACAGGACTCCCGTATTAGAGAAATGGAACCTAGATTCCAAGCTAGCACAACTACGAAGGCATAGAAAGTTGAAACATCTGCATGCTTGGTACCATCCAGTGACATTTTCACATTTAGGTAAATACTAAAACCAGACATAAGTGGCATCAACATACTGAATCTACAATTTTATCCACTGAAGTGACTAAACCCCTACATTTCAAGCACATGATCACACAACCGCAGCCCCCTGAACCTAACGCAGAGCCACAGCATCTAATTCTCCCACCACTCGCGCAGAATCGCATCAGGCACCCTACCGTCTTCTCACAAAACCCTTGCTAATCACCGTACGCTCAGATCCAGACGCACTGTTCACAACCACACAAAATCCAAAACCAGGAGTTAGAGAAACAGAGAGAGCCCGAGAGCTTACGTTGCTTCCTCGCCAAACTTGGTAAACCCTAGGCTGCTGCTCCCCAGAAGCGCCGGCTCCCCCGCCGCCTAGGGACGGCGGCGGCCCGTACATCTCCAGCTCCCTCCTGCAGCAGCACCTCCACTGAGCCCGAATCCCCGAACCCTTAGCTCAGCACAGCTCGCACAGCCTCCTCCTCCTCCTGCGCTCCTCTCCGTCCGCGCAAGCAGCGAACTCCGAGATCTCCACAACCGAGCGCACCCAAGCCGCACCTCCGGCGCCCACGGCCGCCGTCGAGACGTTCCGCGGTGGAACGAGAAGAGGGAGCGAGGACGATGCGGATGGCGCGGCGGAATGGCGAGGCAAAACGGCGGATGTGCGCGAGACCGGAGAAGACAGACAAGTCCTCGCTCGAGCGGAGCAATCGCGAGAGAAATGCGCCTGGGGATGGGAGTGGGGAGCACGCACGGCCTGGGGTGGGGGTACACGGCGGCGTGCGCGTAGCAGCGGGCGGTGTGCCACCGTGTCAGCAGGTAGTGGGACCGGGGAGTTTATAGTTACGGGTGGGGTCCACTTGGCAGAGGGACAGTGCGCATGGTCTGCGCTCGCGCGTCCGTAAATGGAGTGGGACTCTTCTATGAAAAATGAAGAACAGAGAATAAAAAATAAAAAATAAAAAGAGAAAATCGTAAGAGAGGATGGGAGTGAGAGGAGCCTTCCTTGACTTTTTCGGTTCCACGCAGGAGCAGTTGGTGAACGGCTGAGCGGTCCGGGAAGGCGTTCTACGGTTTGACCGGGTTTAAGCATGGCTGATCGGAGATTTTTGACAATGGCACAAGGAAATTTTGGTGATGATGTAGACCCTTTTGCGGCGTGGTGTTTTCTTGCCACTTGCAGGATGCTGGATGCAGCACAGCAGCAGCTAGGATTTGTCAACTTTTCGTTAAGTTTTTCCGTCGAAAAAAACTTCAGTTTATCAGATTTCACAGATCGTCGATGATTGGCCTGATCAGCTGCCCTTTAAAAATGTCCTGCTGCGGCCGCCGCGGCTCCCATGAGTCCACGACGATAGTAGAATACTGTAGCATGACTGCCAAGAAGCGCTGTTCCGGCGGTCGTTCACTCGTCGATTCGAAACCAGCGAACGATCAGCCCCTCCTGCGACTTTCTTTATTTGGAAAAAAATAATATCCATAACTTTTCGTGTGTTAAAAGTAACTGATTTATATTGATAGCTTTTACAATACAATATTTTGCAAAAAAAACAAAATTAATTACCGTGTTTTTTTCATTAAAATTTTTTATACAGGTTTTATGTAATTTAATAGGAAAACAAGTTATACTACTCCCTCCATTCAAAAAAAATATGTAACTATGGGTTCCGTGCTCACAAAAATAGTGCATGTTCGACCAAATTTCTAAGGAATACTATTCATATTTATGACTTTAAATTAATTTATTAAAAACTATATTTTGTAATAAATTTAATGATATTTATTTGATAATATATCTATTGATAGTTTTTTATCTATAATTAATTAAACTTGAGACACTAAACCATAACACCGTGCTAGAATCGCATGTTTTATGGAACAGAGGAAGTACATATTTATTTTTATACATAGTTTTCATATTCTACTAATATATTATGACATTAGTTTGTACTTTCTCTGTTTCAAATTGTAAGTCACTCTAGAAAATTGGGAGAGTTAAATATTTTCAAATTTAATCAAATTTATATGATAGAATAACAACATTTATGATGCCAACTAAGTACTGTTAGATTCTTCATTACTTATATTTTTATCGTATATATATTTGATATCATAAATAATTATAGTTTCCTCTAAAGTTTTGGTCAAACTTGAAAAACTTTGACTCTTCAAGATTCTGGAAAAACTTATAATTTGTAACAGAGGGAGTGTTATCATAATTTTCAAATATACTCCCTCCGTTCCAAATTGTAAGTCATTCCAAAAATCTTGGAGAGTAAAAGTTTTTCAAGTTGACTAAAATTTTAAGAAAAAACTATAATAATTTATGATATCAAATAGATATACGATGAAAATATAAGGAATGAAGAATCTAATGGTACATTGTTGACATCACAAATATTATTATATTATTATCTAAATTTGATCAAACTTAACAAATATTGACTCTCTAGGAATCTTGGAATGGGAGGGAGTAACTTATACGTCCACCTTTACAAGTCATTTCTGAAATTACATATTTGGGTTATATAAACAAGTTATACATAAATGTTTTGTATATAATTTTTGTAACTCCTAAATATTATGTTGATAAGTTTGTTTCTTATGCTTATAATTTTGTCACGTAGTAAGCTATATATGAAACTTTGTCACGTTGAAGGTGTACATTGAAGTCATGTGTATCTATAAGTTTAAAAGTTATGTGTATGTATATCTTTGATGAAATAAATTTTTTTGTTAAAAATTGGAAAACTTTCTAAAAGGTTATGAAAAAATATTTTTTGTCATAAAAAGAAAGTCGTAGGTTGTTTGAGAATCATTCGCTGGATTTAGGTGGAATGAACGTTCGCCATTTAGTGGGCCGACACTGTAATCAATAGTTGAAAAGTCAGTGCCTTTCGTCCTGAGCCCCACGCCCAAGCGTCGTCGGCAGATCGACTCTGCCTTCGTGGCCTTCTCGATCCGCGCTGAAGCACTGCCCTGATCATCGTCGGACACCGACGATCCTGCCGTTCCTCCGGTCAACACTTCAAGCGGCGCCTGCGGAGCGATGCCGAGCGCCGACGACCCACCCTTCCTCCGCTGGATCGGTGGCCTCAAGCGGCGCCCACGGATCTACTCCGACCGCTCATGGTCCCACCTCAACTTGAATCCCACCCTTCCTGTACCTCTGCGGCCTCAAGAACACACACATCGTCCTCGTGCTCAAGCAATCGCCAGCGGATGAACGCCAACGTCAACCACTTCAAGGAGCCCCTCTCCCTCTTTCTCAGCTACGCTAGCAAGGCGGCAACCCCACACCTGTCGTCGTTTATGAGCTCAAGAATGACAAATGACCTCGTGCTAGAGCTCGACGACAACAAGACGAGTTGCTGCTGCTGAATCCTAAATGTCTGTCGTGAAAATGGCACACCGACCCCCTTCCAACCCGCTTGTGATGTGAATCCAACCCACCCAACATGATTTCTAGTTTTACCCTTTTTCAACTCACCAGATAGACCCATATTAGAACCCACCCAAAAAAACTATTGAACCCCGACCCATTAGGAGGCGTAGGTGATGAGACGTGGGGGAGGGGGCCCAAGTTCCCCTACCGCCTCCAACCACCTTGGAGCCTCACCATGATACAGTTGTAGGAGGGGCTCAGACCAATCTTGAGGTAGATGACGACCTCTCTCACAAGTTGAGCCATCTGCTCTTATGCTCCCCGTATCTTCTTCGAACTTTGCAGGAGCAGGATCGTGATCCGTAGGTGCCTGTTGGCTACAATGTGGGCCGAGAGGGTGCCGGAGCAACAGGTGGCTGAGGCTCCCTCGACGCATAGGACAATGTGGCCGAGAGGCGATCGGGGCGGCAATGGCGGTCATGCGACCCACTACTTTCACGGTGGCGTCGACGGACACGGCGTCCATGGTGGAAGGGGGATCGAACACCATGGGTGGAGAAGGGGCATGGCGGCAACAACAGACCCGGATATGTCGCTATCAAGCATATGACCCTATGGATATCTTTGATTTTTAAACCTTTTTATATAGCAACCAATTAGCGACACATGTGGATGCTGCTAGTGCTAAAAGTGACTGGTTTGTTTTGACTCTAACAGCATCCCCCGATGTTTCCAAAGGACCAGAACTCATTCCCGATATAAGATTTTTGGCAAGATAAAAGAAAAATTGTTGTCCAAACAACTACTAGAAGTTCCTGGGAATACAACCCTTAAGGTTTGCCTATGCTTTTAAATCAACCATGGTTACTAAACAACTCAATCATGCATATGTCAACTCTCAATCCTTTCCATGTCAAAAAAAGAAAACTCTCAATCCTTCCTCACCTGGGTCCAGAAATAATCACGTGGATTTTACACCCATGTATTGATCAATCTAATATAGCTGGACGTGGAGAAAAAGAAAGACAAAAGACATAAATCATTGTGCAAATATACAAGGCATGAAAAATATATAAATGGCCAGCATGATGTAGAAAGTTTGGTATTTTTGGTGTAAAAAAATATTTTCTATATCTTAGAATTAGGATATTCGAAACGCTTGGGGTAACCAATAAAAATGCTACCAACTCTTTTCACCCATTTTAGAAAACTCACTGATGTACCGATTGCTTTTCTGGGAACTATTTAGAGATGCTCTAATAAGTTTGTTTGAATATGAATGTCTATGTAAGTCAAGATAAACCATTTGTATTCGTTAGTAGCAATCAACTAACCAATCATAACACATGAATTTGGATTATTGTCCTCCTTCCTTTAAATCAGTACGATGTTTTTTTTTAAAAAAAAATAAAGCCATCACGATGTTATCTTTGCACGTAGAAGAACATCTTTAGACTTTAGCAACTTGTCTATGGTTTCTTAAAACATTAAGGCCTCGTTTGGCTCGTTGTGTATTCAGAACACGTGTGCCCAGCTCCACCCGTGGATTGGGTTGATCCCGTTCATCCACCCATTCCACGCCTGTGACGAATCCACTGGAGAGACGTGCTGCCAATGACGGGGCGGAGTGGCACGGACGAGGCGGCAGCCGGAGCGGCACCGGCGGAGAAGGAGGCCGCGGTGTGCTTGTGTGGCGCTCGCATGCGACAACTCGGGTATTTTCTTTTCCACGGGTCCGGTGGGGATTTTTCTGGCCCGTGTATTGGCCACTTATCCACGGTAACCTCCGAGCAGCCAAATACACCTTCGGACCGAACGTGGGAGGGCTCAACCCGGCGTGGGATTCGGCCCACGACACACGTGGTTTGAGGGCCGAACCACTCCAATACCTGAGCAGCCAAACGAGGCCTAAACATTATACGCTATGCATATATGTATACCCTGCGTGTTAGGTCAAGCGTCAATAAAACTGAACCTACTGTTTTCTTGTCCAATTTCATTATTGCTTGACCGACAGCAATTGACGCAACCACGAAGCAGTAGCGTTTTCACTACACGCATGAACAAGTGATCCCGTTCTCAAGTCACACACATCAGCATCAAAGCCTGGAAAGCAGAGGCGGAGCCGTGACAGCATCGCCGTCATCCAGTTGATCTCGGCCGTCGGCAGTGGAGTGATGGATCGCGCGGCCGGCGGTTCATGAGACGCGCGGGCACACATGCAAACATGTGGCTGGACAGGTGGATCACTCGGAGCGGCTGACGGGCTCTGGGCAAGTGTGATCGATCCAGCATGCTTACAAAGCACCATAAATGCCCCATTAATACCAGAAGGTGTAGTAGTATGTGCCCATCTCCCTCCACCCACCTCTTCCCTTCTCCGATGCAACTCTAGAGCGAGCGAGCAAGAGGAAGAAATCAAGCAGCGATCAGTCCAATACAAGGCAGATACAGTGGCACCATTTGGGTGCTCTGTAGTCGACACCTCACTTGCTTAAACATTCATCTCCCCGGCCCTCTTCTTCCTCCTCATCTCCTTCCAACAGCGCCATAACCACAGCCCCCCTCTCTCTCGTTGGCTCGTTGCACGGCCAAGACGCCATGATCATCTCTCCCACGAACGACAAGAAGAAGATGGCGGAGTGCTAGATAGCAGTAGGTACATGTAGGATACTATAGGAAATATACAGCTAGGATAGGAAGTAGCGGAGGGAGTGGAGCTGAGGAGCGCACTGCCGTGCCCAGCACCAGCAGTAGGGATGTACAAGAACCAGCTCCAGGAGCTGGCGCAGAGGAGCTGCTTCAGCCTGCCGTCGTACGTGTGCACGCGCGAGGGCCCCGACCACGCGCCGCGCTTCCGCGCCGCCGTCACCTTCAACGGCGAGACCTTCGAGGGCCCCAGCGGATGCACCACGCTCCGCCAGGCCGAGCACGCCGCCGCCGAGGTCGCCCTCGCCCGCCTCTCCCTCCGCGGCCCGTCCACCTCCCTCGCCGCCCGCGTCCTCGTAAGTCACCACTCAGTCACTACCGTCATCTTCCCGCGTGCTCTGGCTCTGCTCTCTGCTTCTTGCCGCCGCCGAGCCTGACGTGGAAGGTGAAACCATTGTATAGGATGAGACGGGGGTGTACAAGAACCTGCTGCAGGAGACGGCGCACCGGGCGGGGCTGAAGCTGCCGGCGTACACCACGGTGCGGTCGGGCCCGGGCCACTCGCCGGTGTTCTCCTCCACCGTCGAGCTCGCTGGCATGAGCTTCGCGGGCGACCCCGCCAGGACCAAGAAGCAAGCGGAGAAGAACGCCGCCATGGCCGCCTGGTCCTCGCTTAAACAGAGTACGTCATCGGCGACAAATCCATATCTTGCGCAGATCCTTACGCCTCACGGAGCATTAATGGCCCCACACCATGATGATCTTTGCAGTGCCGGATGCTCGCAAGGAGCCCGGCGCCGCCGGCGACGAGCAGGAGCACGTGGTTGTCGCCAGAGTGCTCGCCGCGCTGAAGCCACGAGACGACGGCGACGGCAACGTCAAGGCGGCGCCTTTGCAGAAGCACGGCGGCAACGGCTCCTCTTCCTCTGCTCTTCCGAACCCGTCGCTGTACAGACACCAATGGCGGCCTCGGAACACCCCTGCTGCTCAGCCTCTGCCACCGAGGACGGGGCCCCTGCAGCCGCAGCCGCCGTCCGGCCCAAGGATCCTGCCCCCTCTGCACCTGCTGCAGCAACCGGCGTGCGGCTCCAGGGACGCCGCGGCGGCGGCAGAGCTGGTGCGGATGCTGGAGCGGGCCATGGTGCGGGACAGGGTCGTCGCCGCGGAGGCAATGTCGCCGTGCTACTACGCGCCTACCGCCTCGGCGTACCACCATGGCGGCGCACCGGCGGCGCCGAGAACCTTCGCCGCGGGCGGGTTCCACGCCCCGGCTGTGAGCGTGCGGTCGGTGATCCCGGTGTGCGCCGCCCCGCCGCGGCGGCCTCCTCCGCCGGCCAAGGAGGAACGGAATGGCCCGGCGACGCCCTCAGGCTCAGATGCATGCAAGAGGGCGTGAGCAACGTGGTCAGCTTGTGAAGCGCAACAAGAGAAGAATCAATCGTCTAGCTTTTGCCTTGCCTTTAGATGAAGCCTGGCTCTGTTGTTTCAGGGGAATTTTGATCACAAAACAACTTTCTCTGTACAAAAGTTGTGTACGACGAGGTCACCTACGCATCTCTCTGTGTTTGACCATGATCTAGATTACGAGATCTTCAGAAAGGCAGCCATGCCCATGGTGAGGCTGTTTTAGATGGATGAACATATATGAATGAATGAATATAGTTGTAGTATTCCAGAGGCTTCAATAGAAGCCATGCTATCGTGTTAACAATCGTATCATATCATTCCTTCGGCTCTGTAATCTGCCTGCACACATGTTGTACAAAAATTATCCCATAGTACTATACGTACATCACATTTTCTGAACCTTGTGCGCTTCTCTGCCTGCTTAGAAATCGAAAACCAGGCACCATTCGTCTAAAAAAAATTAGCTAAG
>DXKC01000672.1:0-12056 GCA_031170775.1 Cymbopogon citratus
TTTCTACATACACTTAGTGGAACCATTAGCAACTCGGTGTGTCACCAATTACCCAAAACCAAACAAGAGCTTTCACCATCGCGGAATGGCAGCGAGACAAGGAACAAGCTGACCATGGACTAGCGGCTGACCTGACCTTAAACCAAGAGGCATGGTGGCGAGACGAGTAAGACGCGTGGGAGAGCGACTAGAAAGCTGGGCGCGACGGAAATCACGGGAAAGAAAAAAGGTAGGGAGAAAAACATGTGGGTCCACAAATTTTTTTTTTTTTGCCAAAGTGAAAAATGCCAAACCGTTAGAGATTGACTATTTTTGCGTTTGCCATATTCATTTAGGACTTGGCAAACTCTTAATTTTGCCAAAGAAAATATGCCAAACGGTTGGAGTTGCTCCTAGGGGCACCAAACTTGAGTATATTTCTTTCATTTAATCATTGAAAATACAAAATAGTTATGATTTCAAAGTCGAAAATAATAACTATAATGCTCATGTAATACTTGGGCAATTGTGAATTTGAAATGTGGGAGGCAACTTTGAGTTTTGATACACGTAGAAGATTTAACATATAATTGTCGATTAACCCTTACTAAATTGACAACCAAGCAACACAATATTGTCAAAGCCCACCAAGTGAGCAAATCCAACGTAGCCTCTAGAAATACCTATCTTGGATGATGCACGATAAGCATGTCCATCAATTTATTTCCCTATGTGGTGCTTATTTGTTTGATCCTCCTCCTCGTCCTCATATTGTTTTTGTTCTCTACCCGATTGGATTGAGGATCGATTGTAACATGCATTTGCTTGCTAGGTTGGTGCTTGATGGGTACCCATTATCCATTGGCGACAAATATGGGCCCTTTTTGCACCCAACATGGGGTGATGGATGTGGGTGACAGGAAGAATTATAAGATGTGATTGGTTCATGTGTATGGACCGAGCCTTGCTTGTTCTTGCGAGACGGGCTCTCGATGGCTCGACTCAATGCATGTTAAGTGACTTTGTTTAGTTTGTGTCTTTGGTTAGCATGGCTTCCACAAAAATGTATCGACTTTCTTGTCTTCATGTTTTATTGGACGCACTTGGCTTTACACCTCGCACCGTTGGAATTAGACTCCCAGAAAATGCCAACTCGGATAGTTCGTTAGTCCCAACATGTGGTTTTTACGTGCAGTTTTTTGAGCAAAAAATTATAATATAGATTAACCCTTCCAATGCATGGATTTCTATAGTAGTTTCCATTTCCATAGAGAATTATATTTAATGAGAGAATGCTTCGATCGAAACGGAGAAAATCCGATACGGCAAGCATGAACGTAGCAATCCATGTTGCGACATCTTAATCATGTCGCAAGGTATAAGCACACAAAATCATTGGAAATTGACAGCAACCTTACATAGCAATCCGTTATGGGACGGGGAGCTTTCCTTTTTGAGTAGAAACTCAAATGGCCTGACAGCTCAGCTCCGTCCTTAACTGCTACTCCCTCTGTGCCAAAATATTTATCGTTTTCGGTTTTCGTGCCACAAGTTTGACTCAATTTATATACAAAATGTGTAACATTTATATCTTCAAATAAATTTGTTAAAAAACTAGACTTAAAGACCTTTTCAATGATATAAATTATGTTCTATAAATATTAATATTTTTTAAATATATAATTTTTAAAAGTTATTTTTTTAGAAACGAAAGTGACAAATATTTTAGGACAGAGGGAGTACTCCCTGTGCTTGGCCCACTGGCAAGCCAAGCTCTCACGAACCAAAAGACACTCTCTCAAGTTGCTCACAAAAATTTATCAAAAAAAAAAGACACTCTCTCATAGTCTCATGGCTCTCTAGAAACGAAGTAAAGGCTCTTTTTTTTTTGGCCAGGCTAGCTGAAGCCCACGCGTGCGTGATGGAGTCACCTCCACAAACGCGCCCTCAAATTTCCATCCCATGCCATGCATTCTTGTTCAAATTTCCGTGGCTGTCAAGCGGGGCCCACGGAAAAGGAGCGACCTGATCTGGACGTCCTCGGCTGTCGACTCCTCGCCCGTCCCCCGCATCCAACGGTCATCTCCCCTCCGATCCCACGCCGCCGCCGCCGCTCCCCTCCTCGCGGCGCAAACCGCGGCTCCACCGGAAATCCCAAGCGGCGGCCGTCCCTTCCGTGGCTCCGCCTCCCTCTTGCTCTCCGATTCGATCGGATCCCATGGCCAGGGACGACGGCGGCACGGCGGCGTCGGCGCCCGTTCCCGCTCCCGTTCGCGCTCTTCGCGTTGTTCCCCCTCCGGGCCAGGTCTACCTGCCGGCGTGGCGCCGCACGTACGACCGCCTGGTGAAGATGCTGCGCCAGGCGTCCGAGCAGGCCGAGGAGCTCTCCGTCGAGCGCGAGCATCTCATCACCGAGATCCAGTTTCTGCAGAGCAGCCGCCGCGAGCGCGAGGAGATCTCCCAGTCCCGCATCCAGCAGGTAGGAACGATTCGGGTCCCGGTCTGCGGGTTGTTCCTCTTTGCGATTGAATTCGGCGAACGCCAGCTCTCCGCCGCCGCTGACGCGCGCTAGGTTTTCTTTCTTTTCAGATATACAAGCACGAGGAGCGCTGCAAGAGAATCGTTGAGGCTGAGACGGCGGTGCGTCTTGGCGGCAAGGAGCGTCAGATTCACTGCTACAAGAAACTTCTAGGTAAGGAGCATTTTTTTGGCAGTGACAGTTGGTTCCTTTCTGTGTCTGATTGCATTCTCTCGCTTAGTGAAGTGTAGTTTGTTCTCGTTAGGTATTGCATATTTATCCCAAGCTTCATCTCTATTTCTTTGTCCTGTGCATTGTGTAGCTTGTAGTTGTCTCTGAAGATTACATTGGTATAAAAAGCGTTGGTTAATTATGAAGATGTTGTAGTTGTGTGGCCTGCGCGCTGTTCTGGGCAGGTGCCACTTGATGTGTCTGGTGTTTTTTTTTTTGTACAATCAGTCTTTAATAACGATCTTAGTTTGGTAGTAGTACCGTAGTAGTGGTTGATCATGGGATGCATCCCTGGGTGATCAATTCCATGGTCGCGTTGATGTTCTGGTAGTGGCGTTTCGTTGCCGGGAAAACATTGGTATACAACAGTCACCACACTTTAAGTTGACACCTTGTATGTTAACTACATCTTCACGTTGCATTGAGATTCCAACTACCGTTGACTATGCTTGTTTATTATTTTATTATTTACTTTTGGATCTTACAGCAACTTAGACTTGTACAACAAAACAGTTTATTTTTGTCGAATATTTTTCTCACCTATTTGGGTTTGCAGTTGTGTCAGTCCAGTTGGATTTATGCAGCATTTTCCATATGGTTTATAGTTTTTGTTGAAAAGACAAAGCATATTTTGGGACCTTGTACATTCAGTTGTTGCATCTCCATGTTGCATTTTAAGATTCCAACTTATTGTTTTGGAAGCTAAAATCAAACTTTCCCTTGTGTGCTCAAACCAGAGCTTACAGAGGATGACTTGAAGGACTTCAAAAGTTGTATTTCGAATTTGGCTGCTGAAAATGCTGAGCTCAAGGTAATTACAAATACATGAGTTTAGTTTGCCTGGGCCATCGTGGATTTCATATTGTCCATCTCACTGATTTCTTTTACCTTCTCTCATAATTCCAGGAAAAACTGAAGAAGTTTGAAACTCAGGAGGTGATTAGTGCCGAAAATTCTTATCTCCAAAAAAGTGGGAAAGATATTAGAGAAGAGATAAGGAAGCTAAAGAAAGCTTACAAGATCCTGAGATATGAGAAGGACAAGGAAATTTCAGCATTACAAGCAGAAAAAGATTTTGTGTGGAACCAACTGAAGACAATGGAAGATGATTACAGTGGGACTATTAAGAGCAAGAATATAGAGGTAAAACAGGCTACTGAAGCAGCACAAAAGCTTCTGCAGAGTGTAGATGAGTTGCAGGTTGCAGCTCAAAAGAAGGATGATGAAATCGTTAGACTACAAGTAGAGGTGACAAATACCAAAGAGAGGATGTCAAACCTTGAGGATGAGCTGCAAAAATTGCGCTCCTTGGTCAAGGGCAAGGATCCTGAAACTGATAAAAATGCAAAGACTAGTAGGATGTCGAAGATGGAAACTAACAAGGCAAAAGGAAAATCTAGGTCTACAAGATCTTCTAAGGTCACACCAGATATATCAAGAACTGCCCAGGTCACACCTGATAGGCGAGAAGTGAAGACTACAAGAACACGTGCATCTGAGACTAATCAAAAGCGCAAGCGTAGCTCGTCGAAGTCCTCCCTGTCCTGTGTAAGTATTCCATACCGGTATATAGCAAGCTCATATTGCACTGCCAACCACTGCACATGATCTATGACTATCAATTAGAAACACTTTTTGTTTGTTTTTCATGTATGGTTAATGAAGTTTATTAAGTGAACTTGATCTGTTTTTCTAATGTGCATAAACAAATCTACTAATTGTTTTAGCTGAACTAGAGTATGAGTTGTGTCTTGTTGTAAATATGGATTGGTAAGAAATTGAGAAATTAGGTTTGCTTTGTATGATTTCTAAAATATATGCATCCTTCAGAAGCGTCGTTTCTAGAAGTGCTAAAATGAACTGTGGATTTATCAACCTGTTCTACAATTATAGCCTGCAAATAGTAAATATGTACCTCTGTATGCTCTTAAGTCTTAACTTAACCTCTTTATGGAATTTAGTTGATTATTAAATGGTTTGTAAGTTGTCGTAATGGGACCACATTCACTTGCAAGAGATTAGTAAGAACAGCAGGATACGTTTCTTCATTCTTGATTACGGCTTTGACGTGCAACCATGCTGGTAGCCTTATTGTTGATAGGGTTATAAATTTACATAAACATAATGTGATGGGTAAAATATTATCAATGTTTTAGAGTGCAGATTTGGTGCCCAGGAGAGCTGGCGCCGTTATTAGCTAAAATGCTACGTAGCAATGTTTAAAAAATCATGTGTGCAGTACACATAAAGTTAAGTATAGATGCAACAGTTCAGTTTCAAATTCATCCTAGATGCTAAGAAACAAAATAGACAAGAAGTCAACCTGGCACTGTTC
Source organism: Cymbopogon citratus (assembly GCA_031170775.1). Classification (NCBI taxonomy): domain Eukaryota; kingdom Viridiplantae; phylum Streptophyta; class Magnoliopsida; order Poales; family Poaceae; genus Cymbopogon; species Cymbopogon citratus. The sequence continues at coordinate 5,064 of DXKC01000672.1, forward strand.
ATGTGCTAACAGTGAGTCAGTGACACTTCTGCTTTCGTCAAAGATGAATTTCAAACTGGAATTGTTGTGGACTTGTGGCTACACTTAACTTTAGGTGTACTACATAGATGATTTTGTGATGATTTTTGAAGCATCGCAACATGGTATTTTAGGCTTTTAGCTAATGAGGTGCCAGCCCCCCTGGGCGACATATGATTTTCCTATATTTTTTTAATATGGTTTCTACAGTGTCCTAATTCTTGGTAGGCCGCATGAGTTGCATCCTGCTGTAAATATGGACAAACAATGAAGTTGATGAAATTTAGGTGAGCACTATGTGAGTCATAGGTGCTCATAAAGGACCATCACACATCGTTAAGTTAATCGAAACTTAGGTAGTGTTCTCTTTATTCTGATTGCTGAATGATCTGAGTTTGTTGTTACTGATTCATAATTTCATATTGCTTTGCATTGAATTGAACTAGATTGGTATTTTAGATCTATTACGAAGATGTGCAGTCCCTTGTTCGATGGTATGCACTTAGTTATACATAGTTAATCTAAGTGCATAGTAAAAGTAATGTATCTTAAAAAACAAAATGCCTTATCATTTGAAACGGATGGAGTATTTCTTAAGCTGTTATATGCTCTTGTTGGACCTGCACATTGGTCTTTTGTTTTTTATTTCTTTACCTTTTATTCATGTAGCCCTGATCTGTGGTGCTAAAAAATGTGGCGTATGTGTGCACTGGCTTTTTCATGTATATTCCTTTATAATTAGTTGTTCTGAGAATATGTCGACACCACATGCAGGGTAATCAGAGATGTTACATAAAGCCACTGCAAATTAAAGCTCCCGCGTCGCCTATGCTCCTCCCGCTGAATTTCACCGTTCCCAGGCTGAAGGCCCCAACTCCTACCTAAAAGATTGAAACCCACTGGGATGTAGTCTGATGTGCTGAAAATTGAAGTCCCGACACGCCCTGCTCTGACAGTAGGTGAGGCTAAGCTTATCTGTTGCTGCTGCAGGTTTCACTTGTATTGTATAGTCGATTAACTGTGTTTGTAACTTGTTTCTTCTCTGAACTCCGTTGGAGTGCTTGCAACATGTATTATGGGTGCTGTGTAACAGATGCATTAGGTGGCCGTGTGCGTTGTTTATGTAGTGTAGCACTTGCTGCTCGCTTGCCCGGCTTTGAGCATGAAGTCACAATGAACAGATGATTGACAGTTCATGTAGCTTATCTTCTTGTGAGAGTGTTGGCAGCACATCCTATTGGCATGTGTCTACCACCGTTAGCCTTGTGTATTGCTGTGCTGTCTGTGAATGGTTGCTGAACAATTGACGGCCATGAATTAATCATAAATCTGCAAAATGCAATGTTTGTTTGTTTTGTTGGTTATTTGGTTTGAATGAAGTTTCAAAAGCTGTATGTTAAACAGTTTAACACAATCCTCTTGAAAGTTCATGTGAGAATTGGACGGGGGATTCAGCTTTCCCATTTTCTTTCTCTGTATCGTATGAAACGATGCCATGTTGAGATATACATGTGTATACTGAGTTACTGACTACATATACAGATTATATATATGTCCATTACTCCCTTTGCCTACAAGGCTACAACCTCTGCATCAACAAAAACTGCCTTCAACCTGTAGATCTTCACACGCCAGGTGCCGAAAGGCATCAAAATTTTGTGGCTGCACAGCTCAGCCCAAAGAGTCATCACTTTCATGAGCTATGGTTGTCAGGCCATGGCCATCCGAGGAGTCTTCCACCCAACACCAATGCTAAACGTTAAGCGAGATGCGCGTCTTGATAGGCTTCAGCTTCACTCCCATGCTCTCCGGCGATAGAAGCTCAGGCGATATGCAGAACGGGTTCAGTGTGCTCCGGGGGCTGCTTTCCTGCTGGGATGGCCTGTAAAGCCCGTATCCCATAAGGAAGTACTCCATCGGGATCACCATCGCATGGGGTTGCTCTTCTGTGACAAGTGAACCACAAGCCTGAACCTGCACAATTTTGACCAAAAAAGACCACCTCAGCCATCTGCCTTACTCCTCCGTGTAGTGTAGAGATCAAATTGTAACACCACATTTCGAACTGTATGTTACCTCGACTAGGGCGCAATATCTCCGGTCTAGCTTTGTGGTCATGTGGACAGCGTCAGCATGGAATTGTGAGTTGTCTCCAACAAAAATCAGCGTCCGGCACTGAAGCTTCTTCAATGATTCCGTTAAATCATGTCGCCTGATGGACAGAGTAGTCAAATTTTGATCATTCAGATCCCCATTTCTTTGTCTGTTCAGGTCATGCACAACACGGATATATTCTTGTTACCTATTAATTGCCTGAAGGAACCGCCAGACATTAGTTCCCTGCCTCTCATCAAGTAACTGCACAGAAAGATTATCATGTTTTTAATTTCATGTTCAAATAGCAGATGAGATAACAGTCCATCCCAATTTAACAACGCTAGAAAAAATAAAGGAGATAAATACTAACACTTCTGCAGGCTTGGACAATCTCTGATTCAGGATCTTGCCCGTTACCACGAACATCCTGCACAAAGCATCAGACCTGAGTGAATCTGGATAATAAGCGCCTATATGGGGGAGAAAGGGGAGATCAAAGCTCAAGGAGGATCATAAGTACCATGCTGAAATATCGCTGAAGCAAACTTTCCTTGACTAAGCCACGTGTCCCGTAGTAATAAAGCAAGTTTAATAATACCTGGGACATGAGATTCTGATGTTAACACGCTAAAATACTGCATAGTGAAATGAATAACTGACAGAAGGACATAAGGCATCTGAAATAACTGAAATAAAAGCTGCTTGTTATAACCTTATTATACAACCACTCGGTCCAAGAGGGGGCTTTGCATACAGGTGAAACCAACATTAGGCCAAGAACCCTCTCCTGATACTTCGTCTGTGATGGTGTACACATAACATTCTTAGCAGGCACTCAACAGGAAAACAACCCAAAAACTAGTCATCTCATGGTCACACTTACTGCAAAGAGGGTCAAAACATAGGCACCAGCAGTGACACCCAAGCACATGACAGAGCCTAAACTGCAAAAAGGAACCGAGATTACAACATCAGGGGTACCACCTCTACGAAACCAAAGTAGTAATACAGAATTCAGCAAATGTCCTGGTACACTACCTGAAAAAATCGAGGACATCAGCAACCTGATCTGCAAGGTCATCGACAGATGGCAGAGGCACATCAGCTGAAATCGGTGCTGCCCCTAACTGCAATACTTAACATACACAATAAAAAACAACCATGTAAGAACCCGACCTAACATGAAAAGAGTGGTAAGTGGTTGGTTGCCTGAACAAATCAATGCAAGAAAAAAAAACACATCATAACTGACCTCGTGTCCTTGAGGTGTGATGTGATACACGCAGAAATTGTGAAGCAACAGCGACGCAGCCTCTGGACAGAAGAACAATCCTTGGAAGCAAGACATGTCTGCCAAACCGGACGAATTTCCCCCAATGTATTAAGTTGCTGCATCTATGGCAAAGCTTGCGTTCTTTACAAGTAAATGTAGAGGCAAGAAAGGCACTCACGATTTAAGGCTACATCCGGATAAGTTACGAGCGCGGGCTTGTCCTCGTCTCCATATACAGAAACCGATAGAGAGCCATGCCTCGTTCTTACTCGATGCTCCTGAAGAAACACAAGTCACATGCACATGTTTAGGATCATCAGAATTCAGCACCGTACAGAGAAATAACACGATCAGACATGTTTCGAGTTTGCCATATATTACATCTAATTTCTCATCAGTTGACCAAACAATCTCCCCCTTGCTACTCATAACCGCCAAACACCCACCACACAGGAGCATTACCGCATAAACAGGGTAGTTGTTACATTAACAATAAACAACTAAAATCCGTGCCACCGAACTTGTCGGTCTTCCTGCTGGTCTCGAACATCATCAACCACAGACAGTTGGGGGCTCTCTCGATTACAGCCACATGCCCACATCATTGGTATTGGTACAGATTGAAAGCGGTGCCACACAAACACAAAGGAAGAAGAAAAAAAATAATCACTCAATAGCTAATCCTCTTATCCCCAATTTACAAGCATTGCCGCTAATTATAAAGAACAGGGGAAAAGAGAGGGAACATAAATTTCTAATGACAAACACCCCTACCAAACCAACCTTGATAGCAAGCACAAACCCCAGGGCGGGGGACGAACCAAACTCAAACCTCCCCGCACGAATGCACCCAGCCCAAACGGAAATGGGAGAAAAGAATCAAGAGGAGGAGGAAGGAGGCGGCGCACGGACCTTGCCGCCGAAGAAGAGCCGCTCGACGTCGACCGACACGGAGCCGCTGGAGTCCCCCATGGCGGTCGTCGCCTCCCTTAGGCCTTAACCCTCCAGCAAGAAGCTCCTCCTCCTTCTCCTTCCGCTGCCTCCTGTCTCTCTCTCACCGTCTCACCTCCGCCGCCGCTGGCCTCGCTGGCTGTCCTCCTCCCCCCCTAAATTCCTCGCGTACATTGCGTGCGCGTGTATATATACGCGGAGGCGGGACGCCAAGAATAAGCACCCACCGACGGCGCGCCGGTCAGCTCACCGCCCACGGTGACCCACCAGCCAACGGCGCCAGAGAGATGGAAAAAAAAACAATGCGCCTGCGGGACCCACCTGTCATTCCGCGTTTACGCGTTTGACTAACCTGTGGGCCTCGTTTTTTCCCCTGTTCGGCGTGGGGCCAACAGGCGACAGCTCGGATGGGGTCGCTTGCTAGGGGCACCCCGCGTTTGCCCCTCGTGGAAGGCGTTTACACTCGTGGTAACCGTGGGGATGGTCTTTTTTTTGGGTAGAGAAGGGTTTTAGCTTTTAAGCTTTGGGAAAATGTGATGTCAGGTGAAATCTTGTAGATAGCTAGGAAGTGATGGCTCTAATGCACTCTAAAATTGGTTGTTGCCACCAGGTTTCCATTATGGCCATTCATGAAAAATGTGTGCTCATAATTTAAACACTTTCTGTATTTAGGTAACATGTTTTGGAATGTTTGGTTCTTTTAAAAATAGTACTAGGTTAATGAAGCTTGAATGGTTTATTGTCTATTATTCACATAGTTTAACCATGGCAACAAACTGATGATAAGTTTTGTAGAGGAAATATCAAGGGCCATGTCTGATCATGATTCAAGTTTTTTCTATGAAATCCCATTAGAAAAAGAATAACTTAGTACATGTTTTGTAGTTTGTCAGCTAAAACACTATGCGCTTTGCTTTTGCCGCCATCGTGCAAACAAGCAGGTTGGTACTAGTGCAATGATCATCACAACCATGGTGTGGTTTTGAATGCGGTCCGAAATTGGTATTGCCAGTAGGAATTATTCATGATCATTATGAAGAATGTGTGCTCATAATGCTTTCCATACTTAGTCAATAGCATATTTCAAAATATTTAGGCATTCATTAGGAATAAATGTAATGATAAAAAGTTGTTTTGCATTTTATTCTTGAAAGAAAGCTCAACAATGACGCTCGGACCATAGAAAAATATCAACATACTCATGCATCAATCCATCCATAAAGAATACAACAAATTAGTGAATAACTAAGTGCTCTTTTGCTGGTCAAACTAAGGCAAATGATTATATCCATGAACTATAGGATCGAACTTTATTAATCCCATGCACATATATGTAAGCATTCCATGGAAAAAAATGCATCAATCTATATCGTTCTCGTAACATGACATTGTTTTTTATTGTTTAAGTTGTTTTTGTCAAAACATGAGAGTAGTCATTTTGTGATTTTAGCACAATCATTTTTTACCATTTTTATAATATTTATTTTGGTAAACACAAAACATCTCATACTGACCACTTTTACGTTTTGTATTATATAATGTCATTCATGTTTGTTTTCATCTCAATATATTACACTACGTTTTACCAAACCATGCGTAGACTTGAGGGTCTTACAAGGATAAGGTAGTCCTATGCTAGAGTTGCGTTCTAGATATGCTTTGCCGCTAGGCATAAATTAATCATCACAAGAAAATTGGTTCGCATATTCACATACTCCCCTTGTTTTAGAAATGATATATAATTATAAAACAGTGCTAGATCAAACAATAAGTTTAATCAAACTAATGTAAAAAGATACTCCTAATTGACCTATTAATAAATATCATTAGAATCATCATAAAATATATTTCTATAAGATACCTATTCAGTATATACACGTTGATATTCTTATCTCTTATAAGGTAGACTAGATATGAAACCCAAAGCCTATCCCAACTTGCTTGGGACAAAAGACTAAGTTGTTGTTGTTGTATGTATAATAGCAATGTAAAAAAATTCCGTGCTTATTTTCCCCCCTTCAATACGGTATCCTATGTTTCTAGGTTACATCAATCATGTGGACCTGCGGCCCCACACTACCATAGATTCAGGCAAAAGATCGAGAAACATTGAAGAACAGCGTTAAAAGAAAAAATGAAGAACAGGGTGCGCCTCGTGTGAACGTAGCGGCTGCTGATTGCCAACTCAGACGAGTGGCGTGACCGCCGCTGAGGCCAGCTGGACGGAGGGCCCCGCACCACAGTCCGTGAAGCTGATCCGCCTGACGCGCGTCATGGGCTCCTCCTGATTGGCCGCGCCGCGTGGGTCCCGGCGTCCAGTGGGCAGTAATGAGACGACCCATGCTTGGCCTCTCGTGACTCGTGGCAGAGTTAATCAATGTGATTCGATTTTTTGTATCCAAACTCAAAAGGGAATTTGCGGAATTTGCTTTCACTTTGATATTTTGTTGTGGTGACGCTGGTATACGTACGTCCGTTCTTCAAAGAACACAGTTATAAGTTTGTTTCATAAAAAAACAATTTATAAGTTTGATTAAAGTGAAAAAAGCTGCTAGTCTAAGTTTGACCTGTATAAATATTTAAGATTCTATACGTACTGTAGTTGAGTTGGGAAAAGAATCACAAGTAAACTATCATTAGACTAGCTAGCTTGC
>DXKC01000674.1:0-16707 GCA_031170775.1 Cymbopogon citratus
AACCATGAATTCATAAACCCAACAAGTGGAGGCCCAATACCCAGTCCAACAACGTCTCGGGCTGCAGGAGCGGGGTTCACTAAAATGGCCATAACTCCCTCATCCGGGGTTCACTAATGACGAAGCCCATGACACTGGCAAAATCTCAGGCCCAACCGACTCAACCGGGCGCCGGCCGATGCAAGGGGGCCGGTCGGCGCATCGCGGAGGCCGATCGGGCCCAACTTTGGCCAGGTGGCCCATGCCGACAGCCCAACCTCAATGGTGGTTCGTTTTTGCCATGTTCACTATACCTAGATGCCAGGGAGGTCGGTTGGGGCATTTAGGAGGGGAATATTCCATGAAATAATCCCCCTCTCCCACCTATAAGTAGAGGGGTCCTCCCCCTCTCATTCCATCATCACTCAAAGGGAGAAAGGCCACCACTACCACTAGAGCTCCACTCTAAAGGGCCTAGGCTCTAGGCCTAGGCCCTAGCTAGCTATAGAGTTTAGAGAGGAGATGTGAGTGTGGGAGCGGGGAAGTGCCAGACTTGTCGGTGTCTTTCCCAACTAGTACCTCTACGGATATTCTACTTGGCTCCTTAACGGGATCTTGGCTAAGTAAGTATTCATGTTTCTTATAGTATGATAAAGGTCTTTGTTTAGTTGAGTTTGACCTTCTCTTGTTTATGGGTTCGTCGTCCGTCCCTGTGATGGATGCTCTAGTGAGGGCCCTGATAAAGATGGATAACCCTTCAAAACACTAGAGTAGTAGTCACTAGCGTAGACGTGGTGTCTAGGCTGGAGGCTACCTTCGTTTGCCTCATTCCCCACAGTTGAGGGGTAGGCAGCAAGGAGTGACCTAGTCATGTCCGTCCTTTGTAATCCCCCATGTATGGGTTCGGCATAGAGCTACAGGACGGTATCGCCTAGGAGTCCAGGTGCGCTCCGGTGCCCGAAGTAAACATGTAGAAGTATTACAATATGCTATCCTTTAGACCCTAAAAACTATAGGAATCCATCTATACCCTCTCTCTATCTCTACCCTTATGTTGATCCTTTGGCGAACTAGCTAGGAGAGATACATCCGTTCCCTATGAAAAATACGAACCCTGAATACTTCCGGGTGAAGGCTACAACGGTACTTCCGTGCGCTTGAGGATTTATCTGTTTGCATTAAGAAATATCAACAAGCTTTTTGGCGCCGTTGCTGGAGAACGGTTGCTATTTTCTCCGACCCTGGTTCGTCCTTGTATCTGTATCCTTATTTAAAAAACAAAATATATATATATTATAAACAAAATATTCCTGTTACCCAATCAACCATGAAGCCATTCCCATTTCCAAACCTTAGTGCTTCAAGGGGAGTTCTTAGAGCCATCTTTTTTTTCAAAATCAAAAATTTCATCCAGCTATGAACTCCACCTAGTTTGAAAACCATGGTTCGGGCACAACCCTTCTCAAGGGTTTTATCACAAAGACCCACTTTGCCATCTGCAAGATTTCAAGGAAGTATGTTCATGCCTAAACATTCCTGGCATGATATAAGAAATTCTTATGTGGAAATTGTTTTTGTTTTCTCTTAAGGGGGAGGTGAAGCAATGGTACACTAATGCCGTAGGATGTTCGAATGGGGACTAGGAAGAATATAAGGACAAGTTTTGTCTTGCATTGTTCCTTTTATATGTCTCGTATCAACTCTCTACCAAGGGCAATCCTTGATTTCAGGCAAAATGAGAAGGAATCCATAGGTGCAGCCTAGGCAAAATTTACAATGATATTACATACTAGCCTAAACATATCTTTACCCGATAATGTGCTTTTGCATATCTTTTGTTCGTGTCCAGACAAAGATGATGCCCTATGCTTTGACATGACTATTGGGGGGTCATTTACAAAAAAAACTATGACAAAGTAGAGGAAAATCCTAGACCACATCCTAGAGAAGCATGCTTCTCCCATCGTAGAACCCAAAACCTCTTCAAACTAAGGGCATGTCAAGCTTTGAGGAGCCCTCATTAGCCGAATCCAACTTTGTTCTATCCTTAGATTCCACTTCTGGCCCTCACCCGAACCGCGAACAATGAAGGGAGGAATGCTTTATCCTTCATAGTTCGCTATCAATTTCAAGGATTGTGGTAGAACCTTGAACCTATCTGGGCACAAAAACCACAAAAAACAAAGTTTTCCCTAGAGCAGAACCTTTAAGGGAATGGTTAATGGAAGTGCAATGTTCTTCCGAAGCAATTCAGATTCTTTCACCTTCCGCGACTATTTCTTGCAAGCTAGAGGGAACAAATGTGGAAACCCTACACAATCCCACATTCAGGACTAATATCATATCATAATTTCTTGTGGAAACCCTTCTTGGCAAATTTCCGCTAGTCCCGACCAACAGACTCTTTTAGAATCTATTAGGGCTCATCTTTGAGTGTTGTGGGATTGCTAGGACCGTGCCAATAAAAAAATCCATAAAATCAAGGTTTTCTTAAAATTCCATATCTATGCCATCCTCGATTTTGATCTTCTCATAAGGCACCCTCTTAAAAATCCCATTCAAAAAAATAAAAAGAGAGAGAGAGAATAGGGGAGCCCTTATGAGAAGTCTGAAGGCTTTGCTTCTGCCAGCCCTAGCCCTTGCTCTAAAACCCGAAGGTGAAGCAAAGCTACTTGTTCGAGCTAGCGAAGTTTGGACCCCCATTTGTTTCACTTGAGCTTTCTTTTCATCCTTTTGCAATGGAACGATCACCTTCACCCTTGCTCGAACAAGATACATGTCCCTCTAGCCATCATAAGATTGCTCTCAATAGTGGCCGAGAATCAACATTCGTTCATCATAATATAACTTTTGAGAACAAAAACTTTGATGCCATGGACATGCCTGAAGCAACAACTCTAGAGACCAAGTGAGAATTCTCTAATAAGCATGATTGCAATCATGCTTCATGCTCACTTTTGGGATCTCTAGAGTTTGTCCTGCTTCTGATCATGTGCCCCTACAAGAGTCCCAACCACCTCTTCATTCTTATTTCAGGAGGATGGTTGTTGATGCTTATGTTATCATAAACATTCAAAATCTCATAGTAGCATGATGGTCGACCTTGCAGCTTGAACTTTATGCCCATTGTTTGGTGGTGAATTTGGGAACTACACCACCATGGATAGCTGCAAGATGAAGTTCCCATGGTCAAGCTTAAGACCATAACTTAAGCACTGCCAGGAGATACCCTGGATTATCTTAAAAAAACTTTCCTTTTCAATAAAGGCACGAACAAGTTGTTAAGAAAGTATGCACCTTCGGGTATTCTTGTCACTAACCATTATAGAGCACGGGCCATATGACGCTTGACAACATGGGAGCTACATCAACTACAAACCTTGATGCTCTTGAGTGATAGAACAAACTCACAAGGAGACCCTGACCTACACACTTGACTTTTACACAAAAGTTCAAGTGTGGGGGAGGTTGCCCCACTTGGGTAGAACCCTCATGCTAAGCCGCAGCAACAACTGTGATGCCTCATATAGAAATGTTGACAGCACAAGTACCCAGGTATGCAAAGGTAATGTTCGCCAACTCCTATACTCATAATTTCTCTCCATGAAAAAAAGTATACTTCTTGTGATATGTCATATGCTCTGGTTTGGTGTGCTAGTATAATGATCATATACAGTACACCTACATGTCTTTTAAATTAAGCATGGTGCTTAGGTTAAAAATGACCTGCTTTAATCTTAAATTTTGACATGGAGTTGAAATTTGATTAATAAACTTTGAGTTGATGACATAACTAATGGAAGTAATTTAGGATGGAGATAAAATCAAGGTTGGAAATTCATTGCATCCTTATCTTAACCTTGCATGAGCATTAATGAAAGTTGGTTGAACACTCTCTTAGCAATGAAATACAAATAAATAAATCAATGGTTACCTTGTTCACCTATCAATGTTTTTATCTCTGTTGGATGAATCTTGGATATCTTGTCATGCTTCCTTTATCTATGCTAGTAGTTTTGGTTTGGAAGTGTTGGTCCTACACCTTTTGAACTAAGCATAGTGCTCAGTTTGAAGCTTAGATGTGAGATCATACTTCTATAGGCTTTTTAATGTAAGCATGGTGCTTAGATTCTTGAGCCTACCTTGACAAATTAGACATGATGTCTAGTTTGATCTTTGAACTAATGCTGCTATTATAGATTTTGGTTGATCATATGGACTAACTCCTGTAGGAATAGCTAAATTTTATAAGGGTAAAGTCTTGAGATGACAATGGAGATAAAAAATGTTGTTGGGTGAAACTAATACTAACAATAATAATAATTAGAGATTAAAATAATAATAATAATAAAATAAAAGTTCATGCTAGTAGAGCCTTTGCTTGTTGTTGTTTCTCTTGTTTTGTTTTCTTTTATTAAAATAAAGCAGGTACAAGAACAAGTGTGGGGGAGATCTCCCAAGGATAACTAAAACAAATTCAGAGATCTCCTCAACACAATGCACAACATCGAGCAATCCATCATACAGAAGGACAAGACAAACAACTCTCACTATCTCCTTCATCTTCAACGATGGTATATGCAACTCTACCCTCACATCTCCTGAAAGCCTTAAAGTTTAAAATTTATCAAATTAAAAAGACAAAACTTTCTAGCATAAACATCTCCATGCTACCCTTTGATAAAAATTTGCATACTCCTTATTCCTCGCCAATATTCCTATAACTTATGAACAACTATCATAGGGACCCCATGTTGTCTAAGTAATTAAAGTATTTGATATAGCTGGATGATTTGAACCTTGCTCTTGTTATAAAGTACTTGGAATTTATTTTACAAAACCAAAAATATAATAGCATGCTCCTCAGTGATAAAGAATTTCCTACCAAGGCCATATGACATAATTCAATTATGCAAACCTTTAGTTATATACTGCTTGTTAGATCATTGAGTTGGGTCAAATTATTGTAACCTATGTGAGATTATGGTCATGCACCCATGATTGAGATTCACGCACACCCACAAATAAAATGCTGACTCTTACACTAAGAGTTGTGCACAACATGCACCCTTTCGTCCACAAAAAAATGCCAACTCTTACCATGAGAGTTGTGCACTCGTCCACCAAATAAAAATGCCGACTCTTATCCTGAGAGTCGCGCATTCATTATCCACTATATAATTACTCCTTGCATTCCATCATGACATCTCACCATTTAAGTTTTCGTTAGAAGAGATATGGGCTATATAAAAAAAACCATGCAAAGGCATGAGAGAAAAAAAGATCCATGCCAAAGGGCATGAGATGAAATATGAAAAAAAGAGAGAGCAATAAATAACGGAAAAGAAAATTCAAAGCCCCGTTTTAAAAAAATGAAAATACCCTTCTATAGCCCATACTCTTCAAAGAATCATCCATCTACCAATAAAGAGAGTCATGATGCATGGAGTACAAAAAAAATATATAATTAGAATTAGGAAACATTTTTTCACTCCATACACTTGCACATCTCAATCGAAGTGTATGACTTGTATCTCCATGTGGTTTGGTTTTTGACTTGACAATATATGTGATGCAAGTATGCTCACTTTCATACCTATCCAAAACTACACTCAAAAGCTTTAGAGATAGGTTATGAAAAGAAGGCAATTTCAAAATGCCTTGGTAAGGAACCAGACACATATATGAGCGATTTGAGAATATCATCTTAGGAGTAAGGCTATCTTTTCTTTCTTTGAAAAAATCTTATGAAAACCCAAGTTTTTGAGTTAACTGATGCAAGGGGATTTGAATCCATGTTGTTCCATTATTCAATTACCCAAGATGATGTGGCAGACAATTCAAAAGTTCACAAGTGCAGGTGAAGCTTGGAATATCTTGTATGCAGGTTATTTATGTAGGAGATGACCCATCTTAGTCCTAAAATTTTACTCGAGGACAAGCAAAGGGCTAAGTGTGGGGGAACTTGTTGGCGGTCCTTAACTCATATTTTATACCACCAATTAGAATCCAAAAGGCACACCAAACTTAGTGAATAGGGACTTATACTAATGATTTCCATAAGTTTTAGTGTTTCCCTTGTTTTGTAGGACAAATATGAAAACGTACCTAAAGTGGATCTAAAGTGGAGAAAAGAATGCGATAAATAACATCCATTTTGGACCACAAACAAAGCAAGGAGAAAAGCCCACTTACTAGGGGATATGCGCCTCCAACCATGAATTCATAAACCCAACAAATGGAGGCCCAATACCCAGTCCAACAACGTCTCGGGCTGCAGGAGCGGGGTTCACAAAAATGGCCATAACTCCCTCATCCGGAGTCCGTTTTCAGTAAACCACCCCATCACACGAAGCTAATGACGAAGCCCATGACACTGGCAAAATCTCAGACCCAACTGACTCAACCTAGGGCCGGCCGGCGCAAGGGGGCCGGCCGGCGCACCGCGGAGGCCGATCGGGCCCAACTTTGGCCAGGTGGCCCATGCCGACAGCCCAACCTCAATGGCGATTCGTTTTTGCCAAATTCACTATAGCTAGACACCAGGGAGGTCAGTTAGGGCATTTAGGAGGGGAATATCCCATGGAATGATCCCCTCTCCCACCTATAAGTAGAGGGGTCCTCTCCCTCTCATTCCATCATCACTCAAAGGGAGAAAGGCCACCACTACCACTAGAGCTCCACTCCAAAGGGCCTAGGCTCTAGGCCTAGGCCCCAGCTAGCTATAGAGTTTAGAGAGATGTGAGTGCAGGAGCGGGGATGTGCCGGACTTGTCGGTGTCTTCCCCAACTTGTACCTCTACGGATATTCTACTTGGCTCCTTAACGGGATCTTGGCTAAGTAAGTATTCGTGTTTCTTATAGTATGATAAAGGTCTTTGTTTAGTTGAGTTTGACCTTCTCTTGTTTATGGGTTCGTCGTCCGTCCCCATGACGGATGCTCTAGTGAGGGCCCTGATAAAGACGGATAACCCTTCGAAACACTAGAGTAGTAGTCGCTAGTGTAGACGTGGTGTATAGGCTGGAGGCTACCTTCATTTGCCTCATTCCCCACGGTTGAGGGGTAGGCGGCAGGGAGTGACCTAGTCATGTCCATCCTTTGTAATCCCCCATGTCCGGGTTCAACGTAGAGCTACTGGCCGGTATCGCCCGGGAGCCCAGGTGCGCTCTAGTGCCCGAAGTAAATATGTAGAAGTATTACAATATGCTATCCTTTAGACCCTAAAAACTATAGGAATCCATCTATACCCTCTCTCTATCTCTACCCTTGTGTTGATCCTTGGGCGAACTAGCTAGGAGAGATACATCCGTTCCCTGTGGAAAATATGATACCCTGAATACTTCCGGGTGAAGGCTACAACAGTACTTCCGTACGCTTGCGGATTTATCTATTTGCGTTAAGAAATACCAACAATTCTCTAGAACTTAGCATCTCTAGAAGTAAGACAAACAACAGCTAAAAACCTTCTTATATCATATCAGTCAACTATCTAGACTTTGATCAAGTATTTGCTAACCGCAAGTTTAGGTTTAGAGCGAATCTCAAATCAGAATAATTATGTCTAACAACTTGAGGGAATTCAAGTTTGAAAATTAAGTATCTGGTAGGAATTATGGTAGAGCAACTATTCATCACTTCCATATAAGAGCTAATTATTTTTAGGGGTTTAATCTTGGTACACTCTCTTTTATTTATTTAGCAAATTTAAAAATACACTAGAAATATTATAGAGAAATCTTTATTTGGTTTTCTAAGATTATTCATATTTTTATGGGTTTTTATGATTTAGCAGAGATTAATTTAATATGCTAATAGGTAGGTAAAAAAATACTTAGCTGGATAAATGGGAGATGCTCTCCCCCAAGCTAGATGGTTGCGTAGTCTTTCTGATGTAGCAGACAGACAGTGAAGGAGTATCTCTACTGCTGGAGTGTGTAGAGTGACGATTATTGGGACAACACTCCAGCAGGGTGGGTTTAATCTTGGTACACTCTCTTTTATTTATTTAGCAAATTTAAAAATACACTATAAATATTATAGAGAAATCTTTATTTGATTTTCTAAGATTATTCATATTTTTATGGGTTTTTATGATTTAGCAGAGATTAATTTAATATGCTAATAGGTAGGTAAGAAAATACTTAGCTGGATAAATGGGAGATGCTCTCTCCCAAGCTAGATGGTTGCGTAGTCTTTCTGATGTAGCAGACAGACAGCGAAGGAGTATCTCTACTGCTGGAGTGTGTAGAGTGACGATTATTGGGACAACACTCCAACAGGGTGCAGATCATCCTTCTGTCCGCTTGTTCATGTCGATCCTTCGAATTCTGTGAAGCTCAAATAGACAATAAAGCTTGTGGAACTAGTTAAGTGTTAGTCATAAACCTCCTAGCCTTATGTGTCTAGAACTTCTAATATATTTTTCTTTCAGCAGGATCTTAATATATTTTTGGTACTTTTATTTTTTGTATGTTATATAGAAAAATTTGTAAGTATGAAGAATGCAGTACTTTTATTTTTATGCCACCACAGCAAATAGACTTATGGGTTTTATGCCATAAATTCATTAGCATGGGGCTTTAGTATTTCAATATGCAATGTATGCCATTTTTATTTTCTTTTCTAATACAGAAATAATGCTCAACTAAGCTATGCTATATAGGAAAAGTAAATATGCTAAAGAGAAAAAATTCAAATGCAATGCAAAAAGGAAAATATGGATAACTACCAAGTGTTACCATTTGGCGCGGTATTCAGAGATTATAGTCTTTCGATCAGGACCACTCTCAGCTCATGTGTTCTTGGGCACCTCGAGTGATTCGAGTTGTGCCACTGGCCGAACCTCTGTCTGTGTAGAACTTGAAGTTGAGTTTACCTTTGCTTTCCATACCTTATTTGTTGGTGAGGTTGACCTAAAGAAAGAAACTTGCTCTTCTATCTTGTTGTCTTTGCTTTCTATGGTGACTAGGTCACTATCTGTTCTTTGTACAGCATCCTCCTTAGGAGAAATGATGTCTTCATTAAATCGGTCTTCATACCTCGGGACTTCTCCTTCATAGTCAGCCCATCCATCCTTGGTGATTTGTTTCTTTTGATGATGGGTACGGTGCTTCCTTCTTGACATGATTTTCTTGGGCTCTTCCTCAAGTATATAATTATTATTAAAGTAGCGACGTACCTTCTCAGTGGGGAAGTGGAAGTGTACTTCTCCCAACCCCATATAGATGATAGCTTTTGTAGTGTTCAGGAATGGTCTTCCAAGGATAATCAGTGGATCGTACTCATCTTCTCCCATGTCGATGACTAAGACGTTAGTAGGGATGAAGTGGCCGTCACCTGGACGTCTTTTGCTACCCCGTCCATAAATCAGAATGATTGGTCCACCATCTGCAGCTGTGTATAGGTAGGAGACAAGGGCATAGTTCCAAAGAGATATTCGTATGTTATCTTAGCCATTATGTTGACGCCTGATCCAGTGTCGCATACTGCCTTCTGAAAAGATCTTTTATTAATTGAACATTGAATGGTCGGCGTACCTGGGTCATCCTTCTTGGTCAAGTGTGGGGACTTGAGCTGGTGGTCATGCTCCCTGTGGACTGCAGTGACCATGCTCGCTGTCTCCAGCTTTTGTGGCGTCTTGTTCTTTCCCTTGTTCTTCCTATAGTCCTGGTTGTTCTTGTTGTTCTTCTTCTTTGGCTCATAGGCGTGTTGTGTGCGTGTGGGGAACTGTAACACACGATTTCTAAAAGAGAATGTTTTCCTCTTTCCTTTTATGTTGAACCAGATCTTGGCAGTGTTGGTGTAGAGGATAGCTCTAGCAGTGTTCAAGAAAGGTCATCCCAAAATGATAGAGACTTCTTATCACCACCTGTCTCTATAATCACAAAGTCTACAGGAACGTACGAGTCACCTACTCGCACACATATGTCTTCAAGAATTCCTTGGGCATAGTAGAGTGACTGGTTCGCAAGCTGCGAGCATATGGTTGTATAGCATAAGGGATAATTGAACATTATGTCATAGATTACTTTGGGCATGATGTTGATGCTTGCGTCGAAGTCACACAATGCCTCGTTGAAGTTGACGCTGCCAATGGAGATGGGGATGACTGGTCTCCCGAGATCTCCCTTCTTGATTGGCAGAGATTCGTCGTTCCATCCTCCAGATGAAGGATCACTCCAATAACTTTCTACATTGAATATGTCCACAAGATTTGCAGTTTCTAATTCATCTGGCTACCCCAAAATCCTACCTTGATTGGTAGGAAGAACAGATGCAGCTAGCTGAGAAATATGTGATTCTAGCATCTTATTAAAACTATGCTGATTCTTGATGGCATTAGTGAAGTTATCCATCTTACTATTAATGGTTTCTAAAATTTTATCATTGGATGCTTACTTTTTAGACAAGGTATCCATTAACTTTCCTTGATTAAGCACTAACTCTCTAAGAGATGGTTGGCTACTAAAAGAATTATTACCTTGATAATTGCCTGAGTAGTTAGGCCTCTGTTGTTGGTTCCAACCTTGGTTTTGTTGAGGACGGTAGTAGTTATTGTTGTTGATGTAGTGCACGTCGTCTTGAATCTTTGTGCAGTTTTTGCCTAAATGCCCAGTGTTTCCACACTCTTCACAAGTCATGCCGGAATCATGGATGTGCATGACTTCCTTCTTCTCTTCGGCTCTCTCATCGAGCCTCTTCATAAGCAGCTCCACCTTGGCAGACAACATATCTACCTCCTTGAGCTGGTGCATACCACCTCCTCTCTTGCGGGTTTGTGTTCTTTCTTTGTTCCAACTTTGGTTGGATGCCATCTTTTCCACAAGTGCAGTGGCTTGAGCAATAGTAAGTGATAAGAATGCACCTTGAGCAACAGCATCCATGGTCTCACAGGTGCTGTTGTTGAGACCATGATAGAACGTCTGCATCAATAGCCACTACAAGAAAACTAACCTTTTGTGACAAAAAGGCTTATGACAGGAATGATTATTGTCACATAATGTAACTTTATATGACAATTTTTGTTGTATTGTCACAAATTTGTGAGACCTAGAACTATTTGTGATGACAGCCTCTGTTGTGTCACATAAAGGCAATCATGTTCATCACAAAATGTCAAATGCAGGGACCCAGTTGACAGTGCTCCTTTTATGATGCTATGATTTGTGTTAATGTGACGTTTGTATGGTGTCACATTAAGTAAGCTGAAAAAATAATCATTCCTAGTGTCGATATACCCCTGCAAGCAGACCCTACCCTTATGTGTTGATCAGTTCACTTCCCCATCTTCCCGACCCCAATTGAATTGAGGTGCAGTGGAGGGTAGCAAGCACGGCACTGGCGGAGCGGACGGTGATGAGGGACTGGCAGGCTCAGGGTAGAGCACGGTGCGGTGACTGCCCTCTCCCTCTTCTCCATCGATGGCATAGCGGCTCCCCTCTCCCTCTTCCCCATCGACGGCGCGGCAGCGTCTGGGCGCTGCTGGCTGAGTGGAGGGCGGCATCTCAGCGAGCAGAGTGGGTACCTGGGTGGAGGTCGGTCACCCTCACCCCAATCCAAGGAGCAGCGAGTTCTTGAAGCTGCAATGAGCGGCTGCCGGCCTTAGCCAGAGCATGATGGGTGTCGGGCTCTGCCCCTCCCCAAGGGACAGCGCGCCAGGCTCTGCCCCTCTCCCCAGGTACCACACCCACCCTCTTCGCAAGGTCCCTTTCCATGTGGTAGGCCATGCCGCCCTCATGCCCCTCCCTTTCCATTTCATAAGGGTAGTGGCGCCCTCATCCTCCTCCCTCTGCTCATCTCCCCTAATTTTTTTGTTCAACAGAATCATGTTCTCTATTGAATATATCCATTGTACGTAGTGATGATGTCGCAGGCCTTGTCATCTACCGGTGCCAATCGTCATTCAAGCGCAGCTAGGAATGTCCTGCAACCCAGACCACTAGCTGTTGTAGCTGCAGGCACTCTGGCCACTGGTGTCGATTTAGAGGCGCCGACCGATGAGGGCACCGGGTTGCCACTGATAATCTGCCTGGATTGCAACGATGTGAGGGTGTTTTCTGCCATTGCCAAGTCTAGGGCTAATGAGGGAAGGAGATATTTCAATTGTCCTAGGAAGAATTATATAAATGTCATTGAAGTTGTTAAATTTGCATTGGTCAATTCGATTATTGTCAATCCAAAATTCATTGCCTTTTGGTTATAATTTGGATGCAGAGGACATGTATTAGGTATTGATTCGAGGAAGAATATGCGGTGTACCTTCATGACAAGGGATATCTATCTTCAGCATTGACACTTGTTGCGGCTTCCACAACTGAAGTTCCTGAGGTTGTGGGAAGACTTGTCAGCTTAGAGCAAAATTTGAAGGAGGTGAAGGACAAAGTTGCCAAGAACAGAGATGGCATGGGCAGTTGCATTTGTCTTGTGTGTGGTTGTGTGAATGTAACACTATTCTTGGTGTTGGCCATCTATTTGGTGCTAGCTGTAGTATTGAAGTAGGCAACGCTGATGAGGCTGTGTTGAAGCAACTGATGTAATGAACATGTTATGCTAGATTTGTCTTTGTTATGAAGTATAGACCTTTGCCTTTGTGGCCTTGGACATCTGTTGTGTGTATGTTGGAATTAAATTTCCCTTTTGGTTTGATGTATAGCCTGTTTGGGAAGAAATTATGGCAGCATGTTTGTCTTGTATGCATGTATCTATTGTGAGACATTGTGTACTTTCCATGACATTGTATTTGGTCATTATTGACACTTCTAACACCACTTAAGCTAAGTTGTCACATACCTAGCATGATACTAGAAGTGCTGGTAAAAGTAACTGCTAGCCTCTCTAGATAAAATATGGAATCCGCAAGCGCACAGATAAATTACCATTGTAGCATTTTAACCAGGAGTACTCCAGGTATCGTTATTTATATTTTTACCCAAGGGAAGGGACTTGCTAAGGATAATGAGCAATGAGCATCACTGCATGTGTAGTGGAGAGTAGAACTAGTGAGCATCTATCTTCTCAATATAGGGTGAGTGTCACAAGATAAATATGTATGAATGATAAGTGATAAATGATAAGCACTTAGCCACATATAATAATAATACACATCCCAATAGAGTATTCCAAGTCAAGTCACTAGCATGGATTAGGATGAATGTAGAAGAATAATCCCTAAGTCATTCTAAACTATATAGTCATAGCATACATTGATTAGTGCAATTATACTTATCAATCATGGCATGAAAGGGTTATACTTATGCCTAGTGATACTACAAAGGAAGATCAAGAACATAACAATCACTTCCCTGTAATAATGGTGCTCTGCCGGCCCTATAGACGGGAGGAGGACTGCAAAGGACTCAACAGGACTGTCACTCCCATGATCTACCTCACGATCCGGAATATAGGGTGCAATCATAGAACAATATGGTATAGACACCACGTCTACACAATATTGGCCATTCATCCATGATATCAATGGGCAAACGCTATACGATCCTAAACTTAAATATAATTCCAATCTAACTATGCCAACATATAATCAATGCAAACTAAGAACAATATAATTGAGAATATAATCAAGTAGCATAAAGTCATATCCAATATATTAGAATAGACTAAAGTCATACTCATAATATATGATGAACAAGATGAACAATATAAGAACAAATACCAAAGTAGGAGAGATTACCAGGAATCTCCTGACAGATCTGGAACCCGAGTAGAACCCGACTCCTTCTAGTTCTAATCCTATGTAGCTATGCTCCAAACTATGAAACTCTAATTGAGATAGTGGCTCTGAGGCTTCTCTCTTGCTGACAATTGAACTTCTTAATTGAATTCTCTCTCCTCCAGGGCTAGGGGCTCTGTTTATATAGCCCCCTAGGATGCACCGCAGCCCTCGGATCAAACCGACCTAAACGAACGGCTTTTATTGCATCTCAAAGGCGGTGGGAGGCAGGATCCACGAGACTCGCCCTGATTATTTTAGGGGGCAGGGTGCCAGCCCTAGGGGCTTGGGCGCCCGCCCTGGCCCCTGCCAGGTGGGCCCCAGCTTTCGGGGGTCGCCTTCTCGAGTCTTCTAGATTGTTCTTTTTAGGTAGTAGCATCATTTCTCTCTATGTAAATCTGACATGTGGAACTCATTTGATTCTTTTCTGATAACCCCCTGCAGAAACAGACATTCATCAAAACTCATAGAATTCTGTCAGTGTAACCCCTATATCTAGATGTTATTCATTTATAAGTCCTTTCTCATGTTATATTAACGGTTTAAATTGATACTTATCTACCATCAACAAACTCCTCCAAGCCTACCTTTTGCTCATACTTGAGAAAAGACAGACTCAATAATGGATCAGGAGTTGCTACAATATTATAAGCCTTACCAGTACACATGTGCTTAAACAGGAACTCTACCTCTAGTTAGAATAAATTATAATGATAAGAATTTACTCATATTACCTTCCACCATGGGGCTTGTAACCATCACTTGAGTCTTGAGTAGTTGAAAGACAGAACGGTCAAGTCAAGCGTAATGTCTATAACTCTTTGATCAACTATAATCCTAGAGTTTTTATAGGATTTTCAAAATAAAACTCAGAGATTCCTGTTGTATAACTCTTTCTGATCTCTAGCTCATTTGTGGTATTTCTATATCCTTACCAAGGCATTGGTGTATGCCTACTCTCTTCCCTCAAGATATGTAGTATTCTTGGTATTAGACATGACAAATGCCCTCTCTCTCACCCTACTTCTAATAGGCTTATGTGGAGCTCATAGGCGAGGAGACAGCTAACACATACTTGCTAACTTTTATTGCATAGTCAAACCGTGGATCCAGAGGAACAAGTCATAAAGTCAAATCAAGAAGTTCATGTTCATGGTATATATGATAGGTGGAATATAGTGGTATAAGTGGTAGATGGAGTGAAGGGGTAAAGAATGGTAATGGTGAATACCTGAGTATAGCTCCTTTAAAAAATTTGCATACCTCCCTTGAAACTTTGAAGACTTTCGAGGAGAACTTGGGCTGCTCTTCTAATTTTTCTTGCATGAGACATTTGTCCTCTTTCTTTCTTTCTCTTTTTCTCTCTCTTTCTTTTTTTATAGAGAGCACCTAAGCCTCTTTATTGAAAATATTGCTGAGAGGTAGCTTCAAAATATTTGGAGTTTTATTGGCTAGCAAGGGTGAATGATGGGTACAGGAATATTTTTGGGTAGTTTACTTCCAGGATAGGAATAGAACTATTTTCTTGGTGGATTTGAATGGGGTGTATATCTGGATGGTTGTGGATGCCTACTTTTAGGGTAGAAGCAGCATATATATAGGTGGAGTATATATGGATCTTGATTTTAACCACATGACCAGTTCCTAAGGGTCTACACAGCTTGACTACACTCAATGCTCACAAGCAGTAAATATAAATGTAGAGCTTCCTATTCTAGCAAGCATGAATGTATGGCTGTGATAGAAATTTTAAACTCTCATCATACAGGAACTCATCATGTAGTAATTTTAATTTTTAAAAGATAAATTCTCCAGAACTTAGCATCTCTAGGAGTAAGACAAACAGTAGCTCGAAACCTTCTCATATCATATCAGTCAACTACCTAAACTTAGATCAAGTATTTGTTATTTTTGATACTAGATACGCACACAGAAGAATAATACGCAAGCGCACGGATATCAGCGAGCACTTCACCGGGAGATATTCTAGAGTATCGTTATTTATTTATTCGCTAGGAGAAAACGTGCATCTTACTAACCCAAGTCTATACTTAACCCATGAGCTACAGACAAGATAGTGAGATATGAGTGATACAGAGAGGATTACTCCGTAAGTCTTCCTCTAACTTGTGGTAAGCTATGTGACAATTGCTCTAAGGGGGGTAACCTAAGGAAAAGAGACACCACAGAGGATGCTTAACCCCAGCACACTATTCCTACGATTCCTTCTGACGGGATATGGAATACGAAACCACTCGGGCGACTGTGACTTCCCCCAATGTTACCACTAATCTGGCCAGACAGGAGGTAAATATGAGTGTTCCTAGCCCAAGCATCATGCTTACACTACAAACGATTACTCTATTCCCTACCGGTAGCGAATAAAGTAAACTCATAAACCAAAGAGCAATAATTACAATAAACTTACTAGTATTAGAAGTCAAATTGTTGAATGGTCCTAGAACCAAGTCTCAGGTTAGGAGTCTTGATCCCGCATGTACAACTAGAGAGGAGATACCGACAGGCCGGGCTTCCTCCAAATCTACCTCCACCCCATACTCTCTCAACCTCTCTTGCTAAGCTCTAGGGAGGAGACCCATTCAAGGAGTCTCTCTCACCTGATCCTCTCTCAGAATAATGAATTAGGGTTTCTAGGGATGCCTCCTCTAGGGGCCAAGGGCCCTGCTTACATAGCCCTCCTAGGATGCACCATAGCCCTTGGATCAAACTGACCTAAATGGATGATTATTATTCATCCTCAAAGGCGGTGGATCGGGAATCCGTGAAGCTGAAGCTGATTGGTGGAGATGGTGGGGCGGGCGCCCCACCCCTTGGACGGCCGCCCGGCCACCAAGCCCGTTTGGGCTCCCCTTTGGCCGAGAGAACCTTTTAGATTATAGAAAAGTGATCGTGGGCGGCCACCCAGCCACTGAGCCCGTTCGGGCTCCCCTTTGGCCGAGAGAACCTTCTAGATTACAGAAAAGTGATCGGATCTCGATTAT
>DXKC01000678.1:0-12402 GCA_031170775.1 Cymbopogon citratus
AAGGCACAAAGCTCCATGGGCCTCCCCAGTATTGGGCCGACCTTGATCAGGCGTACGATAAACAAGGTCTGTTCCGTCCTTGGGCCGACGTTCATTTTGTTTTTTTTTTCACGCGCGCGCGCTGCAGGGCGATTCAGAAGGCCAACTGCTACCACAAGGAAGGGCACGACGCGGCGTGCGCCGTGGGAGGGGACGCCTACTACATGCTCCTCTTCGGCCTCGCGCAGGTGGTGCTGTCGCAGATACCCAACTTCCACGAGATGGCGGGGCTCTCCGTCTTCGCCGCCGTCATGTCCTTCTTCTATTCCTTCGTCGGCGTCGGCCTCGGCGTCGCCAAAGTCATATGTATGTCACACCACGATCACCACTCATCATAATATGCATGCCAGTAGCCATTTTTGCGATCGATCGAGGCCCCTGCGTGATGTTGATGTTGTTGATGATGATGATGATGATTGTGATTGTCTTCACTTCAGCAAACGGAGTGATCATGGGCGGCATTGGAGGCATCCCGCTGGTGTCCACGACGCAGAAGGTGTGGCGAGTCTCGCAGGCCGTCGGGGACATCTTGTTCGCCTACCCTTTCTCCTTGGTGCTCCTGGAAATAGAGGTACGTACTACATGCCAGCTGTGCATCAGACTCTCATGGAATGCAGAGCACCAATTAACGTTGCGATCTTGTACTAATTAATCGATTTTTAAGATTTTTTTATATTGCCTGTTCATTGTGTTTCTAAGGACACGCTGAGGGCGCCGGAGACCGAGACGATGAAGAAGGCGACGAGGGCGAGCATCGGCATCACCACCCTCTTCTACCTCTGCTGCGGATGCTTCGGCTACGCGGCGTTCGGCGACGGCACCCCGGGCAACCTCCTCACGGGCTTCGGCTTCTACGAGCCCTACTGGCTCATCGACCTCGCCAACCTCTGCATCGTTCTGCACCTCCTCGGCGGCTACCAGGTGTACACGCAGCCGGTGTTCGGGTTCGCGGACCGCACGTTCGGCGGCGGGTGCACGGTGGTCGTGGAGGCGCCGCTGCTGGGCACGCGGCGGGTGAACGTGTTCAGGCTGTGCTTCCGCACGGCGTACGTGGCGGCGACCACGGCGCTGGCCGTGTGGTTCCCCTACTTCAACCAGGTCATCGGCCTGCTCGGCGCCTTCACCTTCTGGCCGCTCGCCGTATACTTCCCCGTGGAGATGTACCTCACGAGAAACAAGGTGGCGCCGTGGACCAACCAGTGGATCGCCGTCCATGGATTCAGCCTCGTCTGCCTGCTCATCAGCGCCTTCGCCTCCGTCGGCTCTGCAGTCGGGGTGTTCGGGTCGGAGACGAGCTGATGACGATTCAACTCTCTCCAAATGCAATTGCCGGGCATTTTTCGGATGGGGATCGGACTGCATCCAGCCACATGTCGTGTACATATAGTGCGCTTGTATAATTAGAGTTTCCTGTAGCTACAATCAGGGGTAGACTTCAAATTCCATTCTCTACCCTGCGTACCAAGATCTTGGTGTATAAGGATTTATTTTAGGCAAATCATCTTGGTGTATAAGCTGGTGAAATGAATTGTAAGACTTAAAAGAGAGCATCAAAGCAAGATTGGCAATTTTATGGTCTTGCTACGTACTCCGTTCTGCACCTTTGCAACTCAGAAGTTTAGTAGGAATTGTACCAGAATTTCACAAGAAAAATATAGAAAACAGGAAATTTTCCTCCATTCCAAAGGAGGCCTAAAATAAGTGTATAATATTATTGATGAATGGTAAGAACAAAATGCATAATGTTATTTAAGAGACCATAGAAGTATTATCGATGAATGGTAAGAACAAAGTGTGGGCAAAATGTCACTATAACGACAAAACTGAACAGGTCAGACTCGGCTACGCAAAGCTCTAGGAAAACCAACAACCCAATAGCTACTGCAGGGCCAACGTGGCATCAGCACAAAGAGTTCACTAGTAGCTATAATTGTCATCTCTTATAAGTCACAGGTGCTTTCAATGGGACAATACAACAACAATCAAGAGACAACGAGTACTTACAAGGCATGACAACAAGTTACAAAGGGGTACAAATAAAAGGCTGTGGGTATAACCGACAGTTACACCAGGATATTCTACAATGACATTTTTAACAGATTCAAGCCATCCAGCAAAAATGTCCAAGACCATCAAATGGGCAGCTTGAAAAACATCGATGTATCTTCAGGGTATATTTTTAGAGACGTATCAGGGGAGTTCTCATTAGTCTAGAGGATAGGAACCCATTCTAGCTCTAACTCCAACTCGCCTGATTCTACGTTCTGCAGCTTTAAGTGCACCTCCTGTTTTACCTTGCCTGCCACAACATTCACTGTGCTATCTTTCATCAGGGCATTGTCTTTGGTCATGAACCACCTCCCAATTTGCATATCACCAAGACGTGAAGTATCTCCAAAGGCCATGGCGGCTGTGATCATTGGTTGGAGATCTATCTCTGCTTCACCCATGATATCATCGGCTGAGAACATATCATGGTCATACACTTCCTGGACATAGAGTTTGTGTTTATTACTTTCAGTGGCTAATGGCCAGCAGCTTTTGTCTTCGCAACTTTCTCAATGCTCTCCCTTTTCTTGAAGCATTATGTCTAATACTAATACTGTTTAAGTGTTCTTTTCGAGTTATTCCATACTACATATTACTCTCTCCGTCCCAAAATAACTGCAAACTTGTTCTTCGACGAACTTTTTAAAGTTTGACTAAATCTATACAAAAAATACTCATATTTATGATCAATAAGAAATATGATTAGATTAATTTCATACTCATAAACATATTAGGAGATACAAATGTTGACAGTATTTTTCAATAAATTTGGTCAAACTTCCAAAAAATTTGACTTCTAGAAAAGTGAGATGTGCAGTACTGCAGTTATTTTGGACGTAGGGACTATCATGTGACCGAATTCAAGGAAATACCCTAAGAACTTTGCCATAATTCATGTCACTTAGCATATTATACTCTTGATTGAACTAGAGTTCTTTGAGTATAAGGAAAATAATTTAAAGGTTCTAATGATAAAACTTACAAGTTTTAGAGGTCCGTAATTTCGAGGAACAGATATCTTAAGCACTTCATTCCATACCGGATTCAAATCACTTTTTTTAACCGTCGATTGAGCTTTCTGCAGTTAGGACCAATTGTTGATTTTTTAAGAGCAAAACTAGAATGACAATAAATGATTTATGTATATAAACATTATATAAATATACCTGCCCTCCGAGTGTTAAAATAACATATGGATCACTTGTTAGCATGTCTCTAACGGCCAAGTTAGTACCTTTCACCACTGTGATATTCAGCTCTCCAACAAATTCTCTTGTATCTTCCTGTGATATATTATGTAAGGGTAAGGTAGATTGACTAGATCACTACAACTATATACAAGTTTCAATGAACATGCTCCATTATAGACATGCAATTGCTATGCAGAAATCATGGAAGCCAGGAAATATAAGAGTGAGATAAATATTAAAAGACATAAGATATATTTCTCCACACAACTTACAGAGGCATCCTTCCTTGAAGTGCTAGAGAAATTGCTATCTACACTCTTGACAGAAGTGGTAGATTTGAAAGATGATTTTGACGAAATGCGCAAACTTGGCTTTAAAAAATCTTGTGTCTCATACTTAGCTCTGTATATAAAAAAGGGACTATTATATAGGAAACATTGGTGACATTACAGAGTATGGAATGGAACAGTTAGCAGACCTTATAAATTTTGTCCTATATTCCATCGTTGAGTCTGGTTTGGGTTTTGGGTGATCTTTTGGAAGAAAAGCCTCATAAATTGAATTTGCATATGAGTTTCCACCAACCTCAACCATGGAGTTGATATCACTATCAGACCAATCATCCAAAGTTATAGACAAAACCTGATAGAGAACAGGCGGAAGCATGAAATGAGTAAGGAATCTAAGGATGAGCTATGACAGACTACATATCATATGAATACTGAAAGACTGATGAGTTTGAAGGTGCATTCAGATATATGTACATTACAATGAAAAGAAATGTAAACAGAAGTTTGTCACGGTCCAAATAACCTTTGAAATATCAGGTCCAAGTGCCCTATGAACATCTCCACATTTTAAGCAAAGAAACACTCCAATATTAGCAGATCTGAAATGCACAAAAAGACCAAATAGCTTTTACAACTTATGTATAGTGAGATGAAGACAATAAAATAAAGTATTATGCATATTCAGCATTTGATTTTTGCAATGAATGGCATGGGTATAGCAGCAAAGCTGTGTGTGTGCACGTGCGTGCTCCATTGCATTCTGTCTTCACATAAAAGAAACCAATGATCCAGTTTATCAACACAAAAAGGAAGAATCTTTCTGTAGAGAAACCATGCAAGCATCTATCTTCTGAAATGGTAAACATCATAATAAAACTTTAATCAGAAACAATGACTTCACTTACGCCCATTTGGGATCAGGTGCACCACAATCAGCACATATCCTATTGTCGCTTTTTATCATAAGATCCTTCAATTTTCTTGCTTTGCCTATCAAACGATTAACAAGAATTTAGCCCCAAAAAGAAACATGCATGTATGTGACAGAAAATAAAAGGGACCAAAGATGCACTTGCTACTATTTGTGGAGTTGAATAACATAATATTGAAAAATCAAGCTATAGCACAAAATACATTCTCATATCATATTCAAGAACACAGTGAAGTTCATGCCAGAAGTTTGATCATTTATTTATTGGATTATAACTATTATGCATTGTGTCATTGTTAGCACCAATGTATGCGAAGAACAAAAGCATGGCACATGGCATATAGCGTATACTGTGTTAGTGAAAAATATCTTATATACCTACAACAGGCTTGGTCGACTTGATGTGTTGATAGCGATTAGCAGTACTCATCTTTGCAGTGCAACTTTGGATAACTCACCAAACCACACAAATTACTTAGACCTGCAGACAGCATATGGATTAGCCGGAGTTAAGGATCATTTTCTTATCATGATGAAACGAACAGGCATGCCAAATAAGAGAACAAAATCTGAAGCATTGTATTTCATAAGAACATAGGAATCACTGTACAGTTGCTGGTCCCTCACTACAATTGAGGTTTCACTAGCCCAGCAAATTCAAGACAATTGAAACATACAAAAGAAGTAATGTTGGGGCTGCAACATATTTGTGAATACTGGATATCAAGCTCAGAGGGTTGGTCTATGAAATTTCTATTCATATTTATCATCTAGGCAAAACTGAAACGAAGTCAAAGAACCGATCATCCTGCTAATTATGTGTGGTTGGCTCCTCTCACATTGATGAGCTCTGCAATCACAAGATGTACACGACTACAAGGGCAAAACAAGGACCAATAGCCCTCCCTTGTCTCTGCCACCGTAATGCCCCAAAAGACGGCGATCACCCGATCCCAAAGGAATATGCAAATGCCATGTAGCATGAACAGTTAGGGTGATTGGGGTGAGGGTGAGGGTGAGGGTGAGAGGGGATTGTGCGTATGGAAATCCATTGGTATCTGTTTATAGCTGACCAGTATCTCGATTTCATACAAAGCATGAATCACTCTATATTCCATAGGATAAGAGCTGGAATGTTAATCGATTGTCCCAGCCTTCCGATACAGATCAGCTTAGATTCCATTCCAACAGCGTGTGCTGATGGTTGCGTTCCGACTCGAAATCGCATGAAATGGCTACATAATTCGAACTCTGCAGCAGGGGACCAATCGAGGTGTCAAACACCCGGGACCCAGCGAAATCAGACGCACTCACATAAACAGAATCTCATCCAGATGATCGCGACGCAGCACATTCTCTCCTCCTCCCCAGCGGATCAAGGAGCTGACCGCATCAGCGCTTGAAAGCGACCGAATCAGAGGATCCGCACGGTAGACATGTTTGTTGGAAAAAAAAAAAACCAAACCAACCAACCAACGAACCTGAAGCCTGAGGGTTCGACGAGGCGGGATAGGGAGCGGGGTACCGCCGGCGGCTCCCGGGGGTGAGGTCGCCGGCGGCGCTGGAGCGATCGCCCCCCGGCTTCGTCGCGCTGGGTGGGGTTGGGGGGCGGGCTGGTGGACGCGCAAAACGAGCACGGCGACGTGGGGAGGATTAAAATATGGGGCGGATATACAATTTCTTCTCCTATTTCTGTAGCCATCTTGGTCTCCCAATTTTTTTTCCAAATTTTATTATAAAAAAAAATTTCCGTCACATCAAAATATAGGCAAATGCATGGAGTAATAAATGTTGATGAAATCAAAAACTAATTGCACAGTTTTATTGTACTTTGCGAGACGAACATTTTAAACCTAGTTAGTCAAAATTTGAATAATTTTTACCAAATACAAACGAAATACTACAGGAATTCTGATACCGTATTTTTCTCCCCTATTCTGTGAACTAAACGAGGCGCTGGTGGCGGATTCGCTCGCGGTAAGCTCGTGGGTCGTGGCCTCGTGGGTGGGGTGGGGTGGGATCTTTGATAAAAAACCAGTAAATGCATGTTCTCTTATGCTATTATGCTATTTTATTTAATTAGGACCAGGAGAATACGTTACGTGTTGCCGCGCGATTCCAGATAATTTTAAAAGAACAAACAATTTATATTTATAGTTAAATAAATAAAACTATCTTAAATTAATTTTGATGAATGGATTGATATTGATCGATGTGGACAAGTAAATGCATGTTAGATGAAGAGTTAGCTATTATAAATAGAGCCAGTTGATTATAATTGCAAGTTAGTGGATTGATGATGTAGATAGCTTGCATGTTGAGCGAAATCTCTAGTGGAGTTTATCTTTATAAGAGATATAGATATAGATTTATCTCACTAGATATTAATTATAGCATTAATTAGGGTGTCAAGTAGACAAAAAGCTTATGTGCCATATATATAAAAAAAGAGTAGAGGCAGAAGAAAATAATGGGCCTGTTTGGTTGACAACCAATTTTTACCAAATTAAAATTAGGGTATATTAAAATTATGGCCATCGATTGGTTCATTGCCAAAGAATTGGCATCACCAAATTTTTATGCCAAAATTTTGGCAAGACAAATTTGGCAAGCCTTCATTTTAGCAATCAACCAATTGCTCTACCAAAAACCTTACCAAGGTTTTGGTAACAACATTTGGCAATGCCCTAGTTTTGGCTTGCCCTTGTTTTGGTAGGGCAAACTTTGGCCGCCAAGCAGGCCCAATACTACAATATACTATCTCTAGACATGAGTTAAGAGAGACAAAAAGTTAGTAAGTTCATGAAAAATGATTGATACAAAGTTTAAGTTGAAGAATTTGGCTATATTAATTGGTAAGTATGAAAACTGATATTATGGCTTCACAGTTAAAATTGTCTTAAGATCGGTTTCAACCAGAGTTCCATCTACATTTAATAGGTTGTCATATAAGTATTTTTATGACATGACCATGTTTTTAAGAAGAGAGAAGAAATGATGAAACCCTTTGTATGAATCGTGGAATTAAATATTTATGAAACAATAGAATGAAACTATACATTGAGGATGGATGTATTCCTCTCTTTTTTTTTCATTTTCATTTTACAATATGTCACGGTCTTGAAAACAACGTTATAAAACTCTCCGCTAAGAATGGCCTCACATTCACCGTCGCGACACCGTTCACTAGCTTTACCAGCTCCTACTGGCTCTGTGAGAGGGAGAGACTCCAATGAACCGTACCGCAACTGAAAATGTGTGAGTTGGAGTCAAATCCACCAAAATTCATACCAAAGATGCCCTTATTTTATATATGGTTGGTGGTTTATTGCCAGTGGCACAGGAATGTGTTTGAAAGATTTAGATAGATGTGTCGGTCAACCACACATTAGCCGTCAAGCCTTACGTGGACATACATTTCTTCGTGAGGTGGCTTTAGACACGGCCTACTTCCAAACGGTCTATGCAAATGTTCATTGCCTAGTTCAACTTAGAGTTTTTCCTTTGTAAGAAAGCTTGGAGTTTTCTCAACAACTACAAATCTATCAACAGGTGCGTTAAGTTTTTGAAAAAAAGCTACTCGACCTCTGATGCCGGTCTTCCTATAGTCCAACTATATACAAGTCCATAAACTTTGGGCTCGTGTAGCAGGGCTTCTATAGTGACTTTGGTTCAGTTTTCTACGGAAGCCTTGCCAAACGCTCGTTAAAGAAACGGCTCTTTGTTAAGAAGCCAAAGCTAAAGCGTTTTTCTATTGGACAAGCTGAGCGATAAAAATCTAGCTTACTCTAGATCCTTCTCACGAATGCCACATGAATTATAATAAAAATAACTGAAGCTATTTTATTTGTTAAATATTTTTCAAAACAACTTCAACTTCATAAGAGAGGGCCAAAGCAGAAACCCTTCTGCGAGAAGTCGAAGCTATGCCAAACTAGTCCTTATTTCATGAGTTATAATCTGTAGATATTTGATATTCGTGCAAAATAATTCTTGTTATTTTCTGATCTTATTTATTAACAAATGATATGCCAAAAAAGAACATTAATCAATTTCTGGAGAAAAAGGATATCAGATAATGCACTGTTACATGCATGGCTAATAAGAAGAGAAACTCTCCTCTGCATGCACATCAGGCTTCCATTTGCTTGGCTTCTGACTCGGCAGGTAGCAGCAAAGCCTGTTGAATCCTCTCCAGACTCTACAAGTCCAATTGCAATTGCTGCAATGCTGCAGCAAGCCAACAACCCAACGGCTTTTAGATCCAACATCTGCTCGGCTCGGGTGGCTGACGGGACGCTGGGCACAAGCTGGTGATGATGGAGCATTCGTCGAGACACTCAGCCGAGCCTGCTGTCTGGTGGTCAGCTCACAAATGCGAACCGGAAGTGCAACGATTGGTGGTAACGGTGACTAAACTCACAGTAACCCAACATTATTTGACCTTACTGTCTGCACAGTAATTTTCCCAACACCCAACATTATTTGACGTTACTGTCTCTGTACAGTAATTTTCCCTTGGATCGCACTCCACCAATATCATATGCCCCAGCAGGCAAAGCATCTCCGCCGCACCAGCGATCTGCGCGGGGTTTCTTGTGAAAACAATCCGACAGGCCCAGTAGGCCAGTACAGGTAGGCAAGTGACAGCTTACGTGGGGGTGGGCTCCCATGTCTCATGTCTGGAACACAGAATAATATGAGTAACTAACTACGTTACGTACCAGCCAGAATCTGGTAGGAGGCGGCATTGGCAATTGGCATTGGATCCCTGCACTGCACTGCGGCTTGCAACGAGCCAACAACTACCAAAATTGCTGGCGTTGGCGCCTTCCTGGACGCTTTGCGCCAATGATTATGCCCCTTTCGAGCGAAACGCCTGCCCTGCCCTCGCTCAGTCGCAGGGAGCTGCCTCAGCTGTGGCGCCCAAAGCATTCGCGTCCCGATTCAAGATGCGTCGACTTCAAGCAGTGCCTGTGCCTGTGCCCGCCGGCTCGCAAACACCGTGAAACTTGCGAAAAATGGCTGCAGTTTTGTCTGCACCACGACGTTCGTGAATGCCGAAGTGCGTTGGTTTGGCTGCGAGATGGATTCAGCCGGGCAGGGCAGCAGCCCTGCTGAATGGGGAGGTGGACCAGGTCCAGGTGGACAAATCAGTGGCGTTGCCATCAGAAAATTGTTGTCCTCCGCCCCGCTTTTCTCGCGGCGCAATCAACACCGGGCGCCTTTCGCTTTTTGGCTCCAGGGCCTTTCCCTTTCGCCGCCTTTCCCTTTCGCCGCGGACAGGCTGGCTGATCGGGACGCGCCGCTGGGTCATCGCCATTCATGCATCAATTCTAGCGATCGCCTATGACTTGAACCGACCTCCCGCTGGCCTGCGGCCAATGTAATTTCTAATGTAATGTAATGCCAACACAGTAGAGTGATGTGCAGTATCTATCTGCTCATCAGCATCTGTAATGCCAAACTACAATAATTTGGCAGGTCGATGGCAGGCAGGAACAGGTGGCGCATGCCATCTGGGAGGGGAGGGCGTCTTGGTGTGTTATTTTTCTCTCATATATCAGATTCAGATGATGGGATAGAATGAGAGTGTGCTTTGTACTTTTCAGCGCTGTTTTTATCATCATTATCGCGCAATTGATTAACGTACTGGAAATCAGAGGAACGGTTCAGTTAATCATACAAGTCGTCGCTCGTGTATTCTGCAACTGCAAGACAAGTATTCCGTAGCGTGTGATAGCATTGACAGCCGTGATTGATATAAATAGTATGTGTACAAGTGGTCTATTTATGGTCTGTATTATCGTTCTTTAATAATAAGTAGGTTCCTAGTATTATATGTGTACTCCGTAAATAGAAGTATTGCCTACTGCACGGACAACTGTCCTCTGCTAGTATCGCCTCAAGAAACGACAATTACTATCGCTCTAGTACTTATTTAGCGACCTTGCTAATTTACCTAGAACCATCTGCGAAGAAATATCCAGTAGAAAACAATAGATTGTTTGATAAAAAAAACAATAGATTGTTCCACATGAGAGCTTATTACCCCACCTTCCTTTTTTGTGATACTTCTTTGCACTTGCATTGGTTGGTAAATACTAGCTGTAACTCAGAGACGCAAGCAACCCATAGGATGGGGTACCGGTAAACTTGGGCGTAGCTTGTTCGTCAGAAGCAGTCATCATCATCTATATTGGCTTGTCCTCCCATAGCTACCACCACATCTTGTGTTCTACACGTTGCATTTCATTAGTTAGATGTAACACGTAAGGGACGATAGCAACTCCTCATCGGAGCTACAGCAATGGTGGTGATTTCAATCATTCCTGAATCAGCGGTAGATATTTATTATGGGCGGAGAATATTTGGCTCTCGTATCCAATTAGGATCTCATTTGGTAGAGCTCTGGCTGCAACTAGCTTCGACTTCAATTTTTTCGTGCACCAGCGTATAGATGAGTCGTTTTTATCTTTTATTTATTTCAAAATAAATTAGGAGTCTATGAAGTCACTGTATTTGACTAATGGTGTTTCATCGGCTCCAACTCTTCCACGTATCGTAACAAGCGGGAACCAGAGACATTTGGAATTGTATCAATCGGGTCTAAGCAATGATAGATTGGATACAGATACTGAAAGGATATCTCATATCTTACATATCACATATTACTTTGTTTGATGTATATATCCACATTAGGTCGAATCAAAATTATAGTGTTTAAGCTTACAACATGTGCGGTGGATCTAGCTCTAGGTGTTGAGCTCCACTACCAATTCGTAAGCAATGTAACCTCTTTTTAAGGAGCATAAGAAGAAAAGAGAGGGAGGGATAGTTGTTTTTCTCTCAACCTTTTACCTTATTAAGACTTAATTTCGTTCCTCAAATCATTAAAATGACTGTTCTTGTCCTTAAACTTTTATTTTGGTCTCAGTTTTGTCTTTCAACTTTGAAAAGACCATTTTGACCCTCAAAACTTTGTATGTAGACAATATTACCCCTCGTGACCAAGAGGTCCAGGGTTCAAGCCCCAGCCTCTGCACATTTGTGCGGGAAAGGCTGTTGGCTAATTTCCCTTCCCCAGACCCCGCAGTGCGGGAGCCTACGGCACTGGGTACGCCCTTTAATATTACCCCTTGTTCTACGTAGCAGGCTAAATTTTCATGATGGTAATGCCATGTAGAACGAGGGATGAGATTGATTTTAAAAATAAAAGTTTGAGAAACTAGAATGGTTATTTTGATGGTAGAAGAATAAAGTGGGACAAAAGGTCCTCAACTTGATATGGGTGTCTCAAGATCTATTGGCTCGGTGAAAATGTTTATATAGAGATAGGAGGTGGGTGTAGCTATTCGTTTAGGTGAAAAAATAGCTTCTGGTAAAAGAGAGATGAGGGGGTAAAGTCTATTAAATCGCATATGGTTTTTGACCGCCGCCATGGAGTGTTGTTGTTCCATTTGTAGTAGGTGCTCACAGGAGTACAATTGTACAAACTAATGTAAAAAATATGTCTAATATATACTGATACAAAATACCAGGCTAGTATCCCAGTTAGTATGCTCCAGCGTATACTTCGTTACGTACCGTCCGTTGGTGATCGGACGGCACGCAGGCCTCGCCCCTCTCGTCTGAATCTTTTTTTTGAAATGTATACCTGTATTAATACGGAAAGTATAGTACAAATACGAGTACACTATAGAAGACTATGAAGGACAGCTGTCCATCCCTATTTGGTAAAAGGACCTTAAGAAACAAAGAAATTACAACTAGGTCCTTGGACCTCATCTTCCTGGAATCCTCCAGATCTCGTCGTCGCCGGTCGTCGATTCCCGTCACCACCGTCGAATCCAAAGTCAGCCGGAGCTCCACCGCATGGCGGTTTTGAGGAAGACCGCCGTAG